>VZTO01002943.1:0-57915 GCA_013400615.1 Syrrhaptes paradoxus | reverse complement strand
GGGTAGTTAAAATCCCCCACAAGTATCCAATTTTCAAATTCAGTAACCGATTTTCAAATGTTCATAGAAATTCATAAAGGTGCTCTCCTCAACTGAGATGTAGATCCAGATGTGAATAAGATAGGATGAGACGGAGAAGATAAATACACCTGCAGTCTGGAGTGGAGGCTGACCTTTTGCTTTCTGCAACAGCTTGCCACCTGCTGACTCAGAAATGTGCACTGCTTAAGGCAAATAACTAATAGGAATTTGGACATGATACATGTTGCCAAGACTTTTGGGCCATGGACCAAGCATTATTGTTTTGCAGATATGACTTGACATTGTCAGTTGCAAAAGAAAAATTATATTTAATATTTCTCTTTGGCACACCAATACCTTCAAGACACCTCCACCTCAGAGCTAGGGTTACTTCACAGGAGCACCAGCATCTGACCATCTGAGAAGGCTGGAGCCCCACTGTTCTGGCAATCAGCTCTTATCATCTTGAAAAATGGAGATGTAAAAGTATGTTAAGCAAATACCATTTAATTAGTAGAATAATAAGTTGTTCCCCAGATGAAGATTATGATATAATTTTACCATGTTGGAGTAATATTGTTTTATCTCCATAGTGTGCAAAGTCCATAGGCATTAACATATGGTCACAGTGAATAAATGGCAAAGTGTATTTTACTGCTGCTCCAGCAGTTCTGCAGAATGAGCCATTATGTGATATATCATATATGTAGCTACTCTAATACATATGCAATTATAAAATTATTAATTCTTGCAGACAGTTGCTCTTTACCGCTCTTCACAAATGGCATAAATGGAATTGGAGGGCTCTGTTCACCCACACACCATTTGGAGACTTATGTTAACGAAGACATAATGAAGCAGAATACTTTCTTGATAGAAGATATGATAGCAAATGACAAAATTACTTTAAAGCTCAAGTGTCTTGGTAACACATTGAAAAGGGTGAGTGGGTGAACATTAATTTGGAGAATGCTGAGCAAGGAAGTAGGTTAACTTACATACCCAGAGATCTGGAAGTTGAAGTGGAGAAAGGCATTCAGAATTATTGGCTGTTGAATTCTCAAAAATTAGTTATTTTTGGTTTATTTCAAGATCTTGAAAATGCTTGGTGCCCTTGACGTCCTTTCTAGCCAGAGCTGAACAATAATTCCATTGCCAATTTGTCACCAGAAGCTTTATCACAAGACTCGGAGTATTAGTGGGCTGTGTTTAAGCCTCAGCTTTTTAGTTGCCTGAACATATTAGAATATCAATATCCAGCTGTAAAGCAAGATTCTAGCCCAAAAGACCATGAAGAAAAAGATGAAAAAATATAATGGTAATGCACTATAAATGCTCTGAAGGCAAACTAAACTATTTTTTTATGATTTTCTAAAATCTCATTATATTTAAGCCAGCCTCACCATTTTCTAGGGAATGACTCATGATTTTTTAAAGTTTTTGATCGGCAGTTCTGTTCCACATCTGGGCAATTGTAGTTATTCCTGACAGTCTTATTTTGTAGACTTGTCTTTGTGATAGAGACATCACTTCCATCTGTATTTAGGTATTGTTTTTTCTAATATAGTCCTGCTCCACAACTGGGTCTTGAAGCACTTTCAAAACCATAATAATAATAACAAATAATAATAATAATAATCATCATCTCTAAACAATAACAAGGGAAAGGCCATTTGCAGTGGCCTCTATGCCCCAAATACCTGTCTTGAGTTCAGCTGGGATAGGGTTATTTTTTTCACAGGAGCTGGTAGGTGGGCATAGCCAAAGCTATATTCGATACTATGCTGATGTCATGCCCAGGGTATAAGGGGACTTGCCCTTGTTAAATTGCATGAAATTTTTTCCTGCCCAAATCTCCAGCCTGTCTAGGTCTCGCTGNTCACTACCCGATCATCCAGATCGCACTTCCTCAGTTTAGCCGCAAGGATACTGTGGGAGACGGTGTCTCATCGAATCAATAAGTGGGATGGAATAAAACATGTTCTCTGTCAAAGCAGGAGTCACATCACAGGAGTCATGTTGTCATACAGTCCTCACAAGGCCAGCTGATATTGAGGAACTCCTTTTCATCTAATGTGTCTGTGGTGTATTGCATTTGCATTAGTCTAAAGAAATTCTGACTAAATTTAAATGATGTTATTTTCAGATTCAGGTGACCTGTTTTCTTGAAAACAGAAGTACATTCCTCATTGCAAATGAAAATCTAAGGTGAGGGATAGAGCCTGTTGTAGCACTGAATCATGTCATCTCAAGTGTTTTGAATGTGAAGGTCAACAGCAGGGTCTTGAAACAGCTCTTGTTATCAGCACCATCCCAAGGACAAGACAATGAATCTTTTATGACTTTGTTTGGAAGAGACTGTGTCTTGAAAACAACCATCTAATGATTTCTTACTTTGTTTTGAATGAATATGTGGACAACTTGGGGCTACTAAGCCATTCCACTGGCATGTTATGCCACCTTTAGGTAAGGTGGACATTTTAGTTAAGGAGGACATTCTGATACACACGGGGAGATGTTTGTTCAGTAAAGTGACTTTCAATGGTGGGTTGGTCGCTTAGTGACCAGCCAAGTTGTTGTGGTTTAGGCCCAGCCAGCAACTAAACAACAGGTGGCCACTCATTCACCTTCCCCCCCTGCCCCACTGCTGCAGTGGGATGGGGAGGAGAATAGGGAGAACAAAAGGTAAAACCTCACGGATTGAAGGAAGGACAAGGAGGGACCACTCACCAGTTATGGTCACAGGCAAGATACAGACTCAACTTGAGGAAACAAAATCAATTTAATTTGCTAACAACCAAAACCAGAGTAGGGTAATGAAAAACAAACCCAAATCTTAAAAACACCTTCCACCTACCCTTCCCTTTTTCCTGAGCTCAACTTTCCTCTTGATTTCTCTCCCTTCTCCACCCCAGTGGCGCAGGTGAATGGGGAATAGAGGCTACAGTCAGTTCATCACATATTGCCTCTGCTGCTCCTTCATCCTCAGGGGAGGGCTCCTCACAGTCTTCCCCAGTGCCACTGTGGGTTCCCTCTCATGGCAGACAGTCCTCTATGAACTTTCTCCCACATGAGTCCTTCCCAGGGGCTGCAGTTCTCCATGAACTGCTCCAGAATGGGTCCTTTCCATGGGGTCATGGACGACTTTGGGCACAGCCACCCGCTCTAGTGTGGGGTCCTCCCTGGGATGCAGGTGGAGATCTGCTCCTCCGTTACCCTCCATGGCTGCAGGGGCACAGCTGCCTCACCACAGTCTTCACCATGGGCTGCAGGGGAATCTCTGCTCTGGCACCTGGAGCACCTCCTTCTCCTTCTTCTTCACTGGCCATTGTGTCTGCAGGTTGTTTCTCTCACAACCCAATCCTGTCTCTCCTGCAGGATCTTTCACTGGTTTCTGAAGAGCTCCTGGTTCTTGGGCTGGTGCTGTGGCTGGGGCTGCCTGTGGCTGTGGCCACACCACCTGCCCCAGGTGCTGTGCCCTTCCTAATTGTTATCTGCAGAGGCGCTGACTGGCTCACCCTTGGCCAGAGGCAGGTCTGACTTGGAGCTAGGGAAGCTTCTAGCAGCTTCTCACAGGAACCCTCACTGTAGCCCCTTCCCCACTACCAAAACCCCACCACACAAATCCAAAACACCAGTAGAAGACATTTTTTGGCAAGGAGGTTTGCAATTCATTGTTTAAAATGTTTTTCCAATTGCTATTATATTTCGCTTCAGCTGTGACTGTGATGCTGGAAGTTTGTAATTGCAGTTTTTCTGAATTCTGGAAGAGAAGGGCCTGAACATAAAGCAGAGGGAGCTGGGGAAAAACAGTGCATTCCTGTGAATTAAATAACCAGAGGGACAGCCTGGACTTGGGAGTGCACAGTCTGCATCATCCAAGACACAGGCAGGTTATTCCTTGGCAGCTTGATATTGAACCCTGTTTTCCCCATGTCTGCTACAACACAGACCATGCTAATCATTCAATACATGTAGAAACTGAGATAAACATTTTGGGTGGGAGTAATTCAACAAAGAAAGATAGGCAATGGGACCTTCTCTGGTGGGATATGATAAACTCTGTCTGGAGCCAGAGGAAAACTGCAAGTTCCTACAAATGCTTGCCATAACTTGTAGCTGTAAATAGGAAGAGAATCTGGGGATTATATCACTAAAAGTGAAGTCAAGTTGGAATGCATGGTCCTAATTTTCTTGGGGAAATCACATCTGGATCATGAGGAGAATTGCCATGGCATAGAATTACCAGTGCTAGAAGACCTCTTGTGAAGAGATCTTTTCAACGCTTGCTCATTATAACCCTGCAGAAATTCCCCTAAAAAACAAATCAGAAAAAACACAGCCTTCTTCAACTTTGCCAGGTCATCACTTACATATAAGAAGGCCCTTGACAAATGACATGGCATTTACATGTAAAGCATGACTTTTGTCTTTTTAGAAGTTTAATATTTTCTGCTAGTGCAATGAGTAAATGCTTTGTATGGAGCCATGTAGCAAATCTGAAATCTATAAGTATGCCAGGGTCACTGTTCTTCTTGTGAAACTGTTGCATGTAATTAAATACACAATTTTTCTTCGGAGATGCCTTCTGGGTAATAGCAATAGTGCTGGCATTATGAAAAGTCCTTGGGTAGGTTGCCTGCCTACTATCTTATCAGTAAGTGTTTTATGAGTTTTGCAGATTTGCTGCAGACTGATAAGTCAATTTGAGAGTTGTGGCCGTGAACATCTACTAGTATGGTGCCTGTAAGTTGGCAGTCCTTCTGTTTCTCTAGTCTGTGGGTTCATCTGGCATTCTACCATTGCATATATCAAGATCTCAATGCCTCTTTCACATTTGCAAAGCAATACGGTCCCTATTGAGGTGGCAGTAAAAGCTGATGGGGAATTTGCTTGAAGAGAAACTTGAAGAAGAGAAAACAAAAGAAATACAAAGCTTATCAAGAAGATTAGGAGATAGAAAAATGTTTTCCCTCAGCTCCCTCACTGCAGGCAAATTGGTACCACTTTTTCCTTTGTTGCTTTCTTGAGAGGACAGACTCACTTCTCTTCAGGGCTGCTCTTAAGCCATTCTCCTCCCAGCCTGTATTTGTGCTTGGGATTGCCTCGGCCCATGTGCAGGACCTTGCATTTGGCCTTGTTGAACTTCATGAGGTTTGCATGGGCCCACCTCTCAAGCCTGTCAAGGTCCCTCTGGATGGCATCCCTTCCCTCCAGCATGTCCACCACACCACACAGCTTGGTGTCATCAGCAAACTTGCTGAGGGTGCACTAAATCCCACTGTCCATGTCTCCAACAAAGATGTCAAACAACACTGGTCCCAGTACTGACCCCTGAGGAACACCAGTTGTCACTGGTCTCCACTTGGACACTGAGCCATTGACCACAACTCTTTGGGTGTGACCATCCAGCCAATTCCTTATTCACTGTGTAGTCCAACTGTCAAATCCATGTCTCTCCAATTTAGAGACAAGAATGTCATATGGGACAGTACTGAACACTTTGCACAAGTCCAGGTAGGTGACATCAGTTGTTCTTCCCTTATCCACCAATGTTGTTGCCTCATCGTGGAAGGCCACTAAATTTGTCATTCATGATTTACCCTTGGTGAAGCTATGTTGGCTGTCACCAGTTACTTCATTGTTTTCTGTGTGCTTCAGCAGAATCTCCAGGAGGATCTGCTCCATGATCTTGCCAGGCACAGAGGGGAGACTTACTGGTCTTTAGTTCCCTGGATCTTCCTTTTTTCCTGTCACAGAATTAATCTTATTGTAGTCAGTGGGATTACTGCAATTGTACTAGAGAAACTTCTATGTATGTATATTAGGCCCATATTTTAATACTTCAAATTTAAGCCTGCACAATAAAAGACTACAATAACAAGAAAAGCTCTTAATTTTTTTATGTGCTAATTAATTTCTTATGGTTTACATTGCATTGTTTTGTTTATACAATCTATTTTGCTGAAATTGTAGTATAATAATCATAATTATAATCATTATAATAACTTGTAAAATAATTCCAGTGTTTTTATGCAAGAATAGGATTTATATTTTTTCTTAGGAGCTGTCAAGTTAAAATAAGGTGACTGCTTCCAATTTCATGTGTTCTTCCCTATCACTTAACAGATTCCTTATTGCTGAGTGGGACTCTAAAAATTCAGTTCCTTGGAATTTTAAGTAGTTGGAAAATAGGGACCCAACTGGAAATAGTTTAAAATTGCTTAGGTTTTGTGTTCTCAGCAGTAGACAGATTGTCTCATTTTTTTGTCATGCTATGCCTGCCTTTGACTTGCTCATCTTCAGCACTTTGAAACCTAGGCTTCAGTGTCTGCAACTGGATGCTCCACATCACTTCTTGCTTTGAAAATGCTAATCTGTTCATTGTGTCTTAACTCCTTCTTGAGAGCAGCAAGGATGATCTTTCATGATGCATTTTTCCCATTTTATCCCACCATGTATATCCATTGTGCTTTCATTTGTTGCTTTCATTCACATGTGGGGTAGGTTTTCAGCATGCTTTGCTTTGTACACTTGCATCTGCAGGCTGAGCATGATGGATTTGTCTCTCACTCTCTCTTCATGATCAGTGAAATTGTCCTTGTACCATTAAGTACTCATCTTACCTCACTGCATTGCAACAGAGCTTACAGAAGCACAGTAATAATGCTGTTCTAAAAAACAATTTCAGAAGCATTCTACTTTTAAAATGTTAAAAAGAGATATTTTCTTCTGACTGTCTTTGAGACAAGGCAGTCCTACTCTTATTTTTTCCAATGGACCCTTTGAAGTCTCTGACTTCAACAAGCTGGATTGTGCTCTACTGTTAGAATTATTCTGATCTCTTTATGTGCTTGATTGAGAGATTTATGTTTCAAATGCCTAGAAAGCCTTCAGTGTTTATAGTGTAAAATTCTTTATTCAAGGAGACTCAAGAAAGATCTCTGCTGTTACTCTGTACTATAAGCCATGTCTAAATTTATTTAAGGTGATATTGGGCCACTTTCATTTGGCAATGTAGCAACCTTACAGAGAAACTGAATTCCATGAGAGTTTTTCACAGAACGATCCTTACTTGCCTCTTTATATTCCTTTTTGATCTACATTGTTTTAGAAAGAGAGAGAATCTGTTACATAGTTTTAATTACAACGCTGCATGATATTTTCTTACACAGGATCAGAGCATTGATTTCACAGAAATAAACAGGCCTGAAAAGGCACAGATAATAATGTGGTGCTGTCTCTGCACAGCATTTCCAGTCAAACATTCAGATCTGCAGTACAAGCACTGGCCTGATCCAAACCAACAGCCAACTTTTGCTTTTTCTAAATTTGTATTTATGATTCAGAAAAAGCAGACAAAGTATCATGGAAGCATGGGTAAGTGCTAAGAAAGGCTTTAATTTTATCAGCTGTCTTTATTTTCTGTTCTTTTTGTTGGCCATCTTCTACTTGCTGTGACAGAGAGTATTGCCAGTCTCTCAGGGTGGAAGAGGAACTTGTTGAGACTGGCTGGACTGGGGAAGGGTACTTTCCTTACTGGAGTACCAGTTTAGTCGCTGTGCCTGCAGCTTGATTAGGCTCTTCAGCAGGAGATGTAAGAAGCTCTTGCCTCACCACTGGGTGCCATCAGCAATGGGAAACAGACTGACTGTTTTTTTGTGATCTGCTCTGTCTTCTGATGCCCTTCTATCCACCCATATTAAGTTTCTACCCAGTTTAAGGGGGACTTCAGTTCCTCATGGAGGTGTTCCCAGCATTTTTTAACTTCAGCAAAGCAATGTATTCCCTAGTCCTGTTCTTAGAAATAACAGAACACTTCCAACTAAATTTTGTCATTTAAATCTTGGCAGACAGCTGGTATATACAGTTTCAGCCTGGGTAATAAAATTTAAATAAAACTAGGAAAGCTGAAAATCAGGTTGTCACAATAGGAAACAGCATGCTAATTTAGCAAGGGTACCAGTCCCCAGCATATAGTTTTGGCCACTATTACTTCTCTTAATGCCATCACAGTATATAAAAAAAAAATTATGGAACAAGCTTGGAACAAGAATGAACTTAATAGCTCAGTTGTAAAGTGCTTTAAGTGCAAGGAATAGCAAGTGAGAGTGGTGCTGTTTAAAAGAGCTGATGATCTGACAGAAAACAATACCAGGCCAATGCTGCTTAACAAAAGCTGGAGAGAGATCTGTTGCACTTTACTAAGACAATTTCTGAAGGTTAGAGGATGCACATCAATTTTTTCCCCTGGCACTGCAATGGCCTCTGCTCGGTTTTCTACACCAATTACTCTTAATCTAGTAAGAAAACACTGTACCAGCAAGTGGTATGCATGACCGACCTTGGCTCCAGCTGACATAAATTAATAGCAACTATAGGGGTATTTATTTGAGGTAAACTTTTTTCATATTTATAGACACCGATGAAACTTCCATGGATGGAAAAGCAGGAGAAAAGGTCAATACTTGGTAAACTTCAGACTATTTGTTTCTAAGCCAGAGGTGGGAATGTAGCTTGGAAGCAAAGGATAATATGCAGCATCCTTTCTGCATCCTTCAGCTACCTTTGTGTGGATCCCATAAGGTTAAGTTAGAACTGTGGTTCTTTTAGTTGTAGGAGAATAGTGGATGCCGTCTCAAGGATGTTTGGTTGTTGCCTGCCATCTATAATGGCTTAGACTGGGCAGGCAAGCTTGTTCTGCACTGGAACATTTAGAAGAATGTATCCTGTTGCAACATGCTGCTTTGTCTGAAGGCTGCAATTTAATTTATGTGATGAGGGAGGTATTAGTGCCCTAGCTGGATTTCCTGATGCTCTTAACCCAACTGAATGATAACCTATGGAGTGGGAAGGGTTTTCAAACTTTTATTTGTAAATATGATCACTTCAGGAAGATGTGGAAGAGGAAACAGCAGGAAGATAAAATAATGCACAGCTAATTCATCTTACCTTTACTGTGGAAAAACAGACCTGAGTACATAGTATTTGTCAGTGACCTCCTGCATTCCATCTTGTGCCTTCTGTTACCAAATTACCTGAATGAGGGCTACTGAGTGAGGCTCTGCATTTTAAATGTCTGTGCTTCAGTAGAAGGAAAAAAGAAGCAAAGGGTAGCAGTGCTCAATTCACTAGTGGCAAATATATTCTCCTGCCTGTTGTGGGCTGAGATATTCTGAGAACAGATTGAATGCACAGCCTGAGAGCCAGTATTTTCAGCACGAAAGCCAGAAGTCTTGGAAAATAAGTTTTCTTGTCCACTTATGACTCTGCTCTTATAAGGATATATTTATCTTTATCTTTACTGCTTCTTCAATGTATCATGCAGGAAGTATTTTTGTCTAACTTGCCAGGGAAACCAATTCGGAAATCCTATGCAGATTCTTCTAATGTTTCGACTAAATAAAATTCCACCACAGTAAATATGACCAGCGAGAGCGCTTTAAAGTCTAACTCATTTTAAGGTGGTTATAAATTCTAGAGGAAAATAATGAAAATAGTAAAATCAACATTCCCCAATGCAGAACAGCATGTGAAAGTGTTTGCCTAATAATTTTAAACTCCTGAGATGTGTATGCTCAGCAGCAGCAAATATATCCTGTGCTTAGATTGTGTTGCACAGATCAGCATGCTCTTGTTTGCAGTGGGAGACTTAGACCCCTCCAATTATAACCACTTTGAGGGGAGGAAATCTTTGCTGTTAACACATCTGACCAAATGATTCAGTGCTTGAAGTCTTCTAGTGCTGCTTGAATGTAGTGAAGAGGAAGCAAGAAGGAAAGGTACGTATTTCATATAAATGACCTGCAGTTTCTGAATCACACTTGTAGTGTTTTACTATGCAAAGAATTCACTACTTCAATTTTTCATTTTGAGTCTTGACAGAAGTTAATTTGGATATTTTTAAAGAGGAAGACTTTTAAGTTAATGCTCAGCTCTGTCCAGAACAAGCATGTTTCATGGCATCATCCCTGTTACTGCATACAGGAATACAGTAAAAGTTCAAAAGCATCTATTCCCCAGCAGCCATATCCTGCTCTTTGCTTTAATCCCAGTGTCTTGATGGTTGTGAGCACACATCTGAAACCAGAATCTCTGGCTCCTACTCACTGAATAATAGTAAATATTGAGGTAACCAAATACGTTGATCAAGTTGTTTATGTGGCACATTCCAAATTCCCTGCACAGTCAAAGCCTAAAAGTGCATTTATTTACTACACAGTACTGAAAACAGAATGCAACTTAGAACAAATTGGCCAAATGAAGTTAATATTAGAATGTATTTGTTATTGTCAGAGTACTAGAGCACGAAAAATAAAACTCCAGTGGGAAGATAGTTGAGTGTTTCTAGAAGAGTAAGAGAAATAAGGGATAGAAGGGACCTTAAGAAATAATTTAGTCCATTTCCCTTTTCTAGTTATAGCTGTCATCATCATTGGCATCTTGGTAAAAAGTCTCCAGTGATGCAAAGTGCACAATTGTATGCAAATATAATAAAAATTATATTTAGCTATCTGTTTACTTAATGAAAGCTGTAATAGCATCAGAAGAAAAATCTGATGTAGCCAGCTATTCTGCTTTCAGAGCACATTCTGACCTTGAACTCAGACAAAAGAAGGACCTCCTAATGGACAGGGAGCATGTTCTGACAGAAATTTAGCAGATCGTATGCTAACCTGCATGCTGCTTTTTGGGGGGCATGGGAGAGACAGTTACTGCTTTCTGTTGAAATTTTGTGCTTGATTGCTTCTGTCAAAATTTGCATATAGCTCTGGCTTAGTTCCAAGTCTTCTGTTATTAGCTGAACACAGACATTACTTGTACTCTTAGGAGCTGTAGTGATTTAGCTGAGAATCTTGGCTGTTGTGCTTCTGATTTCTTTCATATGGAGAATGAATAAATTAAATGAACACTTTTCTTTCAGCCACTAAATGCAAAAAAACCAAAACATTTTCATCATACGATAAAATTCCCATTGACCTCCCTGAAGCAAGAATGCATTTCTAATGTGAATAACTAATGATCCCACAGTTAGATTTTCCTGGTGAACTTTTAAGGTACTGGTTAGCTATAGCTGTGTCACAAAATGTACAAATTTTTTTTGTCTCTTACCATGCATAAAAACTTGATGCTTGCACATATTAATTCCTTCTTTACTCAGAAGCTGTCCTCTCATCAAGATTTTGTAAGGGATGTTGAATTTGGAAAAATAGATGTTCTGCTCCCAGGTAGTATGGCAGCCCATTCATATCATTAAGGTTGATGTTGTTTTCCTTTTCATTCTTGTAAATTCATTATTATAATGATCACCTCCCTGGTCTTGGTTTAGTGATTAGTCTTGCTGTGTATCCTTTTATTCCTCAGGTAGAAGTGAATCCTCCCCTGTATCTACCTGTCAGGGGTTGTATTTAGACACAGGAATTACCATTCTGGGTCAGAGCTGAGGTCCATTTAGTCTTGTATCTTGCCTCTACGAATGGATAGTACCAGAAGCATCATGGAAATGAACAAGTATTATCTGCCTCCCATTCCTGTGAACTCTCTCCTGCCCTGAAACATGCAGTTGCTCTACTTTCCAGTCTCTTCTTTCTGCTCTCTTAACTTGTCATCTTTTTTATCTTTCTTCTAAATCCTAATTTGGTTTTGGCTGCAATAATACATTTTGACAATGAGCTGGTTTCTCAGTAGCAAAATCTGAGAGTAGGAGAGTTTTGTGACTATACATGTTGGTCTTTGAAAGTAAATATAGTAGTGGCAGTTGTGCTAGCAATGGTCTACTGGTGGTGTGGATGATAAGAAAAGTGAGAAGACAGAAGCAGAGACACTGAAGAAATCTAAATAACACCATTTTCTGTCTAGCAGAGCTGTTTTTTTTTCTTAAAGTGCAACTTAAAAAGCATAGATACAAAATGTCTGTGCTCACAGGGACTTTTAAGAGGCAGCAGAGCAGTGCTAGGCCTTATTCTGCCATATGATGTGCTGCTAATGCAAAGGATAAGGAACATCTTTTTCTGCCTTTGCTCCTCACGTGTTGCTGTTCATTCTTTCTACCTACTGGTCAGCAGATGCTATTTAGATGGTGAGCAGTTCATTTTGCTCAACAACAAAAGCAAGCTTTTATTTCTTTATTTCCTGTTAGTTCTCATGAAAGATACAAAGCAGATGGGTTTGGAAGCTGAAGCTCTCTAACTAAAACAAAAAAATCCAACACACACATAAAACAGTATAAGCAACCTTGTGCTGCCTGTTGTGTTGGGGCAAAGGGAAAACCGAGTTTTCATTGCATTAATTTTCTGTTTTCTGTGCCATAACTGTTAACAGGATACCTATTGTGGCTTTTGAAGCTCAGCAACCACCATTCAGAAGGAATGGGCTAGAGGCTACTAAACAGGTATCAGATGACAACTGGACTAGGTTTTTCACCAAAATCAAGGTAGAAGAGCTCATCTATTTAGTTTATTTAAAAGAGTGCCTGTGCAACTTATCACCAGAACATCTTTTGTTATTCTGTTTTGAAATGTTTATAGCAAGTAAGACAGCTCTTTGAAGTGTATCTTTATTTTCTGAAACACCTGGAACAATTTTAATTATTTTTTAATCTGGATAAACAGGCTCTGGATGTATGAATGTATGAAAACTAATTACATTAATATTTGATTCAATAGATTAAAAGGCAACAGACCTTCTACACAGTATTCTCTTGCTACTTTGATAAGTTACAAATCAAACCACAACTATGTTCACAGTTACCTTTAAGCTAGATATAACAATATGCAAACCTCCAGATTTCTATCAAATCTGTACATTTTACGCTTGGCAAACAGGATTATATTTGTTGATTTGAAAATGAATCATAAATTTAAATGGTACAACAGGAACAAAACTATGAAACCGACTACTTCCAAAATAACATTCTGAAGTAGAAGCATAACATAAGGTATTAAATAAAACTGATATTTAGCCAGCAAAGCAACAATGAAGCTTAATAAAAACCACTGAAACCTGATTTTAAAATAAAATTAAATCACAGGTCTCTATTCCAAGAGTAGAACAAGTAAAGTTCTCTTTCACCAAGAATTATAGTAAGGAAGTTCTTTTTATACTGTTAGATGTTCAACAAACTCTTAGATAAATGCATATATACCTCTGCAAAAATCTTTTTAATGTGTGGTCTGCTAAACCCACATGAAACCTCAACAACCTGGAAGGCAAAATCCTGACTTCATCAAGATCAGTGAAAGTATTTCCAGTGATATTAATGTGAAGTCCACAGTTTTATTTGTTTCCATGGTCCAGATGAGTCTTGAAGGCTCAGAAAAATTAAACCAGCTCAGATTTGGGGAACACAAGCAAACTACCCTGAACGAACACTGCAGTGCCGCAAGATATCCTCAATTCATATGAAATACACAGTTCCATTTAGGATGATGAATTTCATCAAACAATATGTCATTCAAAAAGGATCATAATACAATTGAAATTGATTTTTGCTTTTAGACTCAAATCCCACAATAAGGTTGATATCACTTTTTTTTTGCTGTTATTCTAGATCTACATGGATCTTACTAGATAAAAGGAAGCAATAATGTAAATAGCAGAAAATCTGCTCCATCCATTTTCACTTATTGACAGATCTTAATTTTACAAGAATCCTTTTACAGGAAGAAATTTTTTTACTGTGATGGTGGTGAGACACTGGAACAGGTTGCCCAAAGATGTTGTGGATGCCCCATCCCTGGAGGTGTTCAAGGCCAGGCTGGATGAGGCTTTGAGCAACCTGGTCTAGTGGAGGATGTCCCTGCCCAATGCAGGGGGGTTGGAACTTGATGATCTTTAAGGTCCCTTCCAACCCAAACCATTCTATGATTCTATGATTCTATTATTCTATATAGGTATCCTAGGTTACATGAAAAGGTGTCCTCTACTCTGTCTTACAGCTTAACAACAACATTCATCTTCCAGAGTTATCATGCAGTCAAACAAGGAAATGTTGACAATGTTATCCTCCATGTGACTGAGTATGTTCATAAGATCTGCATAAAGCTTACTCTCAACAGCGCTTTTCAGAGTTTATCTCTGTAATAATGAATTTCCCTTAATAGGAAGGAACTTCAGCAATGTGTATTTCAGGCTGAAGTACTCATTTTATAGTGGATGCTGATTAAGTGTCTTCCTTGAGTATTTGAGCCTTCAGGTTCATATTGCTACTAATTATTTTAGGAAACAAGGCAATAAAATACACTACAAGCTAATCAATCACAATTTTAATGATAAGTTAAAAGGGAGCAGTGAAGCAATTTAATTGACAGCACAGCTCAGATTGGCTTTATGTTTCCAAAGATCAATTCTCCGAGTTAACATAATCAATAAAACAAACTCATTCAGAGGCTGATTTTAGGGCAAATTCTCCCAAGGCAAAAATGACAGCAGATACTGTCAAGGCAAGCCAGAATCCTTAAAATCTGAAGCTTCCGCTAGGCTTAAAGCCACTAAGGTGAACTGCTAGAGAATTTAGGTGAAACACTGCATATCCCTGGACATCTGTTCCCACCCTGATCTTAGTCCCTTGCCTGAGTAACTCATGTAAGCAGGCTGACTCATATTAAGCAAATAGCAAATAAGTCAGAACTCAGAAATCGTATGATGTCAGTCCTCAGGTTCAAGATAGAACAGACTGACCTTACTACAGACACATTTTCCAACTCCTCCCCCTTTTGCTACTCTGCTAATGGAGCAGTGGACACGTGGGCTCAGGTATCAAAGCAATCAAGAACAAAAATGTTATTCTATCCAGTCTCTGCTCTGACAAAGGATTCTTGCATACCTGTTGGCCTCAGGAACAATGTCCACATCAGCAAAGTAACTGGAGTGAATCCAAGCAGCCTGCACAGCCCATCCGATTCCAGCAGAGCAGGCAGCCCGAGGCACAAGACTGTGAGAAGGACAGTCAAATCAAAATGGCACCCATCATTTAAATATGGAAAAATGCCTCTAATATTTATAGGGAGTGAATGACAGCTACAACAAAATAGGCACCAAATGAAATGCTTAATGAATGAAATGTTATCAAATAATTTTGTAAAATACAGCAGAGTTGACGACTTATACCTGCAGCCACAAGTAAGCTATGTAAGAAATACAGCAGGAAATAAGAGATGGGAAACAGTGCAGAAGAACAGATCTTCTTGTTCAAAAACTTATTTGAAGTTCCTTCCAAGAAAATACTTTTTCATTATTTTACAGACTAAGTTTCCTTCCCACATAGTTATTACGCAAAGACTTGACATTCCTGTACATATCAGGGGCTTTTTTCTATTTTTATTCCTAAATTTTCAACTGCTGTCTATTATCCACTTCAAATTTAGACCACAAGAGTAATAATAAAACTTTGTGCATTTCTCTTTTAAACATTACCTTTGAGGCTGATAAACCTTTTCTCAGTTGCTAGAGGTAAGAAAAGGAACAACTAAGCAGTTGACTCTAAATGTTAACTGGCATAGAAAGAAATGCAAGCCAGACTCTGGTAGGTTTGACAAAAAAGCAAAATAAAACAAATAACAAGTATTCACAAATGATTTACAAATAATATTGGCACAGAAACAACACCCAAGAACACGGAAACTAACTTAGTCTTTCAAACAGTATCTGAACAGGCAAGAAAATTATACTATGCTTTTGTACAACTGTTCTCAGAAACCTAGTTTTCAGGTTATCAGTTCCACAACAATTTTCAAAGCAAGCCCCTCCCACATGCTTTTGCTTGTGTGCTGTCTCTAGGGGTAATTCTTAAATATTCTTTGATTTTTTTTTCCTCCTAAAATGAAGTCTAAGACCAAAGCTCTCTGACTCAGACCAAGCTCTCTTAGTTTTTGTCAGTTCATCCTCTTCTTCCCCACTAAAAGAAAAAAAAAAATAAAATGGAAATTCTGAGCTACCTAGGCTAGAGGGGGAAAGGTTTCTTAACAATATGGTGCTTTTAGACTTGGAGACAATCTGGAGCTCAAAACCATGCATCGTGTGTTAGCATACATTAATAGATTATTCCCAGGGAAGGTTTCCACAGTATTCTGCTCTCAGCTGCCCTTTGGACAACTTTCTCTCAGTGAAGTTTCTCTTTTATCACCTCAAGGCTTTTTCAGGGAGTAACAGGAAAATGAGACAATTTTATCAGTTATTGTTTTCCCATAAAATTCAAGACTGTGGCCACATAAATTGAAGCAGATGATAATTTTCTGTTTTGACCATTTAGTGAACTGCAGCAGAGGCACTTGCTTTATCCATGTGAAGATCAACAGGGCTGACAGGAACTTTTCATACCAAACTTGTCAGTGGAAAACACTGCTCCACCAGTACTTTGAGACCTTGTTCTCTTTTTAAGTAATTGATTGTTCAGGGGAAAAAAATCCCTCATAAATTAAATATTTCAGCTTGTCATTACTGTATTGTCTTAATTTCTGTTCTCTCTTTTTATATGTCTACTCTCTGGCACCATCTTAACCTAAAGGCAAATTTTCCAAGTTGGTATCAAATGCTTGGGGTCTCTCATCCTACTACGTGCTGCTCAGGAGCAGCAAAAGTGCAGCACTGTGTGTCATGAGGACCTTTTAGAGCAATCAAGGAGGCAAATGCACAACAGAGGCTGCCAGTTCTGGATGAACAGATTTCCCTTCTGTGATGCTGTACAACATCACCATTAACTTCTGGGACACCTGAGCTACAGCAGTGCTGCAGTAAATTAAAAATCACCTGTGTTTATGTTTGGTGCAAAGTTAAGTTCAAAAGCACAGGATGGGCAAGGGAGAAAGTGACTAAAGATCTCCCCTTTGACTAGATAGACTGGAAACATGTAAGCTGTGGTTAGCCACATTTATCCATTATACCACCAGACAAACATGACCGTATAATAAATTTTTGTAATTTCCAAGCAAATTAAGAGGCATGACCAAAGGTGAGCTTGGCATGCAACGGTTTGCACAGTGCCAGTTTGAGGGTCATTACATCCGCATGAATCCAGTCCAGGACTTCAACAGAGCTTGCTTTGAGTAGCCCTCACAGACACAATGCTATGGGTATATTGTGTATATAATATGTACATAGGGAGATATACACATTTATGTACCTGCAGGGGTGCTGCCAGCAATGGCAGAGCTCTGAGTGGGATGGCTGTGCACTCACTGGTCCACCAACACCTGGGCCACCTAGCCCCATCCCCTCGGGGTGGCAGGAAGAGATGCCACTGGAGATTTTTGACATTGTGCCTTCCTGAAACGCTGTAAAAGCTTATTCTCAGATCAACAAAACTCAAAAGACTTACGGCTAAAACTAGAAATGCCTAATTCAAACATACTTTCAAATATTTCTTTAGTATAATTAAAAAAAAAAAACAAACAACCAAAAAAAGAAAAAAACAAACAAACCCCAAAACAAGCTACTTTACCAAAAAAACAGCAGGAAAAAAACAAGAGAACTTCTGGTGGATTATTAAGTAGTGCCACAAGAGGACACTCTTAAACCACTTTTTTAATGAGGACTGCTGCTTTACAAGTCATTCTGTATTCAATAGTAAATGCAGATTTCTGTTCCTCAGCAACACAGAAGATAAGGACATTTTTTTTATATTCCCCTGAATCTTGCTTAAGCTCAGAATTCAGGTAGTAAACAATAAAATTTGTTATTATATCTGCTTTAAAGGTTTTAGTTCAACTGACAGCTGCAGCCCTTTATACAAATTGCATAAGCTCTGGTTCTTACAACTTTTTCTAATACTATGCTTATACCTCTTCTCTGAAAGCATGTAATATGTTTTACACTTTAGTTACAGCATTGTTAGAAACGTGGCATTTCTGTATCTGTAAAGGTGTGCTACTAGTACACATCTACGTTGTCTTTAATTGCTTAAAGCAATTAGACATGTATGGTTTTTGTAAAAAAATTACTTAAGAATTACATTTCTGGAAATGTAAAACTAAGTGCATAAAATCAGCAGTAGTATTAAAAGTGTTGAAATAATTACAATGTCATTGCCTTACCATTATTTTAGAGACATCGGGTGCAAGTTTTCTGGATAGAACAAAGCAAGTAGTTAAGAGTACATGACTTATACATAAAAAACCACTTGAGTTGATGTAACCCGATCATTTTGGAAGAAAAGGAACACAAATACATAAAATATCTTGCTTCTTTACAGTAAACTCTGGTGGAATAAGTGTTTACAACAGTTCTAGAATACGAACAAAACCAAAAATGTTAAATGATGAACTAGGTTCTTTATATATACAACTTAACAATAAACTGATTAGAAACAATAGAATTTAAGTTTCATATATTACTTCGTTTTAAAGTTGCCAAGGAGTTGAATGATACTGTTAACCAAGCTGAGTAGGACTTTTAATGCCTTTATTACAACAGTTATTTTGGGGGGAGGAGCGGAACCTCAAAATGTTATTCAAAGCCTCAAAATGACACTTCTAACTTTGGCTTTCATCATAGCAGCAATTAAGTGGATGCAGGAGACCATGATTACCATTGTCTTGACCAATGTGGCCAGCCATAGGGTATTCTAAATCTTACTTAGGCCATTCACATCTGCTTGCTGATTTTTGTTCAGTCTGATGTGGTACTACCCAAACAGCTTTTCCCACATCACTAGCTCCACCGCAGCATTTCCAACAGGCTAAATCTACCACACTGTCAGCGTATCCAGGAATTATTTAGATAAAGAAAATATGAAGAAATAATAAAACAAGCAGAGGTGCTTACACTTCTGAAGCATAGCCAGTTTATAGCTGATGCTAATATGAACCATAGTGTTCTCTTTTATTCTTTTTCTCTTATAATCTGTATGGGAACAGAACACTTAGATGAATGTGGTTGCAAATAGGATTACACTCAAATCTCCATTATTAGCAAGGCTTTCTGGTGTAAACCCACAGTTGTAAACTAGATGTGAGGTCTGCTTTATTAATGCTCAGTAATTGTATATGAAATTTCAAATTTTCTCTATTCCTTTTTCTAAGTTGTTATTTTGTGATGAATAGCTCCAGCATTTGGGGGAAATATCTTGTGATTTCAAAGTTCTGCTGATGATTCTTTTTTGCTAAATGCTGTTCTCAGTGTCCTGCCAAGGCAGTCCTAATAACTCCAGAAGTCAATATGCAAAGCCCAACCATAAATTCAGAGGTGTTATTCACAGGGGAGAGAGCAGAGACATCTACAGAGACAAAATATTTGAAACAGATGCCATTGTACTTTACAAAGGTCCTGAGAGTGCTGGATACAGTACAACTTCCTATACTTGTAGATTTTCAGCAAGTATATAACTGCTACAGTGCAAGTCACAAAAAATAGCTGTACAGACCACTATATACAGGAGTGAATTGTACATTTTACAGCCCAGGAGAATTCTGAATCAAAGCAGTACTGAATCAAAAAGGACGGGAAATAATCTGAGAACTATCTCACACTTTAATGTTATTTGAATACTCTCAGAAACAACCCTTTCAGTGTAAAAGCTGCACTTTTTGTAAATAACAAGAAGAATGAAATGTCCTTTGTAATGCATTGCTGAAGATTTAGCCTGCCCTGTTATTGAGAAGCACTGCTACAGCTGTACTTTCCTATAAGCCAGGATGACCAAACTGCAGCTCACGAGCAGCTTTGAGGTGGCCGTTGCAGTCCCTGGCACATGCAGCCAGTGGGGGGGGGGGCTGCAGAGTGAAGCTGCAGCCAGGGACTCACATGCCCGGCAAGCCCCAGCCGCCAGGCTGGCCCTGGCATAGCTCTGCAGCTTCCCTGGTGTTCCAGCTAGAAGCATCTGTGTGTGCGTGTTTCTGGAAGCGCAGACGTTACTGTGGAGGCAGATCAGGCATCACCTGATCTCAAACCATTTCTGGGTGTTCAGGGGGCTGCGCAGGCCTGTGCAAGGGCAAGAGAAGCAGTAGGGAGCTGATGATGGAGAATGTACTGGGGTCAGAGAGGGTTGATAGAGCTGTGGGCTATACTGTAGTTCAGTGCAATGGTTTGGAGGTCCAGGGCCTGTACCAAATTTGCACAAGAGATAGAAGCGTAAGAGAGGCTTAAGAAGTGAGGATTTCGACAAGGAGGAGTTCTGTGCTTTGTAGAGTATAGTTGCCTAAATTGGAAGAGCAAAGAAGACTTTGATCAGAAGGACAATACACACGAAGGAGGAAGTAATGAGCCTGGCAACAGAAAGTCTTTGTTTCCAGCCTCTGAGCTCCCTTCCCACACAAATATGCCAGTTATGCTATTGCAATGACAACAGCACTGCTCACACATTAAAAGAAGAGATCAGTTCTCCATGTACCCATACCATCTCATGCTTCTTAGAGACATGTTGTTTTATCTCACTTCTGAAGTTCCAAAATAACTTCTGGGGAAAGCAATGTGTAGGGAGAGGCCCGGGGGGAAAGAAGGGAAGAGGACTTCCCAGCCATCTGTGATGGAGAAAATTGTGGGGATAGAATAATGGCCTCAAATGTAATAGACTTAGTAATATTTTTGGTGGGCCGTGCAAAGAAAACACAACTCAGCTATTCTGGTTTAACAGTGAGTTTATTCAAAAAAAAAAACCCGGTAGGTTGAAATAACAAGAACAGATAGGCAGCTATGAAGAAAGGTGACTTAATCTATTTTTCACCAGCAGTTGGCATTTATTTTGTTTTTATACCAGTTGAGCATAGCGCAGATATCTCCTTACCTTTGTTGTCACAGTTCCATGTGGACATACCAGGATCTCAGACTGAAATGGCACATGCCATCAGCCAGGCAAAAACAGTAAAGGAATGGTAGTGGTTATGAGGAGATCATGAGATGCTGTTCTATTGAGTTTGGCATTTCCAGTGGTTATATACCTATTGTGTGAGCTGTTGACTTTGATCTCAAGAACAAGATTTAAGCAAACTTTGTGCTCAGACGGTTTTTGGATTTGGCTTTGCAGAAGTCCTTTTCTCCCATACCTAAATTGGACCTCATTTTGTACACCCAGCTCTATCTGTGGGAAGAGGAATCTGAAGATTTGATCTGAGAAAGGCAGGGGACACACTAGGTGACATTTTAGTTTTTATTGCCAGGTTCATTGCACTAGAAGTTAATAAGTATCTGCAGCCTTCTTGAAACTTCTCTTTAGGAAATTATTCCTGTGCATAATATTGAAACTCAGAAAATATTTTCAAGCAGTTTTAAAACTAGACTTTTCAGAAGACATTACATGCAGTAGATCTTTTTACTACAGATTCCAAATAGGATATGTAGTATTGCAATTGAGAGGCTTTCCATGTTCTTCTCTCTATAGCTCTTTCCTGTAATACATGCCCTATTCAATCAACATAGTTAATTATTCTTCAGTCAAAGAAATGTAACCTATTTCACCTCAATTTCTAGTCCATTTAAACTAATTATGTTCTATTCATCTTTTGTGACTAGCAATTAGTAGGTGGCATTTTTTGATCAGGACGCTGCTGAAGATTCTAGGGGTCACTTAGCTTCTCTGAAGTATCTGCCATTTCGTGAGGTTAGCAAACATATCTGCATTGAAATTAAAAGGAATCATACATGGGGAAAGTCAGAATGAAACAAAGAGCAGGTAATTTTTTCATGCTCATGTTTAATTTTTATTTTTATAACTACTTTTTGCACTCCTTCATTAGATGACTGTGAAGTAGAAATTAACGCCTTATTGTTCTTCATTGTAATGCAGAAGTACTGAGCTGTGGTTGATTATAGCAGGAAAACTTCTGTGATAAAAGTTACACTACAGCTTTGAATTCCCACTACACCATTAAGCATCACTTTGCAGGGACAGAGAGTGTCCATGTTTTCTGGGAGGGAGCTACAAGACATGTAAAGGGCAAGCTGTGAACCTTTATAACAGTGTAAGATGGAATTGCTTCAGGGAGTTCATCTGGCTGAGATGAAGAGTAATAACTTGCCTTAAAAGAAAGCAACTGCAAGCAAGACAGCATCAAAACGTTGGAGCAGCTCCTCCAAATTTCTGAAGATGAGGCTGGTGAAGGATTCACCTTTGTAGAGAGGCAGAATGAAAGACATAAAACTATCACAGTCTTGTAGCATGGCATTTAACATCTGTAATGGTAGAAATCTCCACAAAGTGTGCCAGAGACCTTTTTCCACTTAAAAAAACAGCTGTAACGTAACCTTCAACAAATCCTTATGAACAGAAGAGACAATTACTTCCTTTGGGATTTAAAGAAAAACAAAAACCAAGAAAACAAAACAAAAAGTTGAGAAATGTACCTTGACTTCCAGATTAAGTTTCTTGCATTCCTGTGCTTGCAGCCTCTAGTTTTGCCAACGTGGTTGCTGTCAAGTTCTAAAAGCTCCCTGCAGCAACCATGAGCGCTGATTAATGCAGCCTGATTTCTTCATTCGGCATAACATTTCAGTGAGCTGTAATTTTAGAGAAAACTTGTGTGTCATTCAGAAAGAATTTATGACAAATGCCAAGTTTCTGCCCGAAGTACCCATGCTATTTTCATAAACAGTGGTAAGTCCTTAGAATGAAAACACTGTTGAGGAGGGTATGCTGTATTCTTTTGCTAAAGCAGGAATGCAGCCTTTTTTGAAGGCAGCATTACAACCTACACTGTTTTAACTGAATTAGTTGGTCTACATTACTACATAGTCCTGGCCCTTTATATTTCAAATCGCTGGACAGTCCATTTAGATTTTGGCATTTTCCATACAGAACAGACATGTCTGCATGTAAATGTTTTATGTGCTCAAGAAGCAGCCTCTGTTTCTCTGCTTAGCTCCCCAAAATGGTGTTCAATTGCCTCTTTGCCAACTGTATGTTTCGTATCAGATCCTTTTGCACTGTCTGAGCACACAAACAACTTAATGTCAGCAAGCTCCATCCAAAAGCTGCACAACTTTGTCTGCTTAACACTCCAGGCAGATCTGCCTACCAAAATGTTGCAGCTGTATGTCTACAGTTAGGGCCTGACTCTAAAACCAGACTTCTTGATTTGTATTCTGTGTGTACTAATTTTATTTCAGGGCAAATTCAAGACTGTGACTAACCCTGTGTGGTAACTGGGCAAACCACTAGGCCCTTGGTTAGTGTTTCTGAAGCCATGTTAGTAACATCATATTTTAAAACACTTTATTAGTGTTTCTCTAGATTATCAATTTAAAAAGTATATTAAAGAAAACCTTTAAGAGTTCTAAGAAATCTGAACTATATTGTGTACTGACTAATTCTCAACAAAACTATTATTTACAAAACATCTTTCACCACAAGAACTGTCGTTAACTGCATAAAGCTTTTCTCCAGTGTATTTTTATTAGGGATTCCTGCCATCATATCAACATACAAAACAATCAGGATGTTGACATATAGAAATGTGAAATTCACTGTACAAAGATAAGGCTCAAGTTACAGGTATATATTCCCCTTAGTCTCCGTGAAATAAAACAATTTTTAATTCTTTCCAGAGTTCTGTTTATAAATGTTAGACAAATCACAAAATAGATTTCAAGTACATAACGTTTTACAATATAATCCAAGCACAGACAGAAATACACAATACTGTACCTATAGATGCTCCATAATCCAAGTCTGTTATCCTCACTAATAAAATACTAAACTGCTACTCTGTCTGAATATCACCAACCATATCCCTCTCTGTGTATCTTGTGGTCCTGGCCCTTAAGTTATAGGACTGTCAAGGCTTTCAGTTAAATTACTTTGACAGACCAGATAATATCAGGAAGGAAGGGAGGAATTTTAAAAGGCCAGGTCTGAATGTTTGCACATGGTTAGTAAAGGCAGGCACATGTACACATGCACACTTGCTTTTAACCGTACATAAAACCTCACTGCACTGCACTTTTTCTGAGATTACATTCTCATACAACTCAGCTATTTTCTGATACAGTTAAAAATCAAGCATAACAATACTCCTGCTTCTAGAGTGCTGTAATTTACAGGGACAAGACTATATTTTAGAGCATAGGATCTAACTTTTTAAAAACTAATTATCAGATTTATATAGGAGTCTGTATGGAATCATGTCTCCATAGTCCATCAGGATGGTACATCTCACAGCCTTCAGCACTCAAAACATCTTTTCTGACACCTCTGTTTAGAAACAATGCAAGTGAATTATTTCCTGGTAAGGCCAAATGTCTGCTTTAGTTCACTCTCCATTTCTATTAGGCTGAATGATTATTACCTAATGGGAAAGGAAGTTTAGCTGCAAGTAGCACAAGAAAAAATACACATCAAGTTAACTAATCAATAATGATTCTTCTATGGAACAGATTGTCAGGGACAAAGACAAGAGAAAAAAGGCAGCTGTTTAATTTAGCCTTTGTTGCTTGGGAAATGAATAGCAATCCAAAAGTTTTCAACTGAGAAACGGAATTCCTAAGCCCTGCAATTGTTTTGTCCTTTAAAAACTGAAGAAGATTAGAAGGGAAGGAGAAATCCTCTAAGTAAATTGCCATTTTCAAACTAGACATTTTCAAAGGCTTACATCAGAAAACCAAGCAAAACTGATTCTTTGATACTGAAACTAAAGGAATTTATTCAGTAGAAATTAAGAGATGCGGTTACAATATGTTAAATGCACATCTAAGAGATGAGCCTCAAATACGCCTCCAATTCACAAATCTCTGAGCAAGAGATAGACTCTGAGGTCAAAATCAGAGTTCCCTAATTTAAATACTAAATATATCTGCACTAAGATTGTGGGGGGAGAATAAAAACCGTCTTCTCTTAAATACAACCTCTGTGGTACACCTGAGGGCCTTCAAACATTCTCAGCATTGACCGATTTTACTTAAGTATATTCTCTAAGCTATACTGGAATACCTTTAGATACACAAGTCCATGTTACACAAAACAGCATTAGATCATGTAACTGGTCTCGTAATAACGGGGAAGGAGGGTAAGTATGCTGCTGTATGTGAAAGGAAGCATATTAGTATGCACAGAAAATATGTTGTCTTAGAGATTAGTAACAACAGGCATCAAGGATGAAGATGCGTATCTTAAAGTACTTAAGCCTTTTACTGTGAGTAGAATACTTTTATGTCAACTGTACAGCCTAATGCTGCTTTGCTTTTAAAAAGGAATAAATTTTTCTTCTCTTATCATTTTTAAAAGTAGGTCACTTACCTAGTGATTTAGCTAGGGTTTTGGCTTTTTTTTTTTTTGCTACTTACTATAATCTTCTTCCATGTTATGTACAATAATCTACATTTAGACTGAAGACTGTCTTCCAAAATATACGTAGACTATCTTGTAAAGACCTTCTACCCACTGATAAAAGTATAAGACAACCTNCACTGGAACAGGTTGCCCAGAGAAGCTGTGGATGCCCCATCCCTGGAGGTGTTCAAGGCCAGGCTGGATGAGGCTTTGAGCAACCTGGTCTAGTGGAGGGTGTCCCTGCCCATGGCAGGGGGGTTGGAACTTGAGGATCTTTAAGGTCCTTTCCAACCCAAACCATTCTATGATTCTATAGGTAAGAGGGAGGATCCTTACTTTCAGTTCTGCTTCCTTCCACAAGCTTTACAAATGTGCCTTTCAGAAATTCTCCTGCGTACTTGGTGTTCTTTCACCTCCCCCAGGCAGCCCCTACTGAACTTGAATTAACTTTCTCTATTTCCCAAAACACAGTTCCTCTGTACAGAGCTAGATTAAACTCATTCATTCTCCAGCCAGTAGTTTAAAAACAAATCACTGCTAAAACACTAAGAACACCCTACATGTCCTTGTGTATTATTCTTACCAATTTGTACATTTAAGTAACACCAGAAGTTGTCTTTTGCTAAAAATTTACCAAAATATTTTAAACACATAAAAATATAAAAACCCAAACAAACAGGAAAAGAAACCAAAACCAAAAACCCAGCACAAACATTGCTTGTATAGGCATTGGTTAGAAGAGACTGCTGCACTAAGGAGTATATTCAAGAAAGTTTCCTTTCCATTTCATTGGATTTAGTGTCATGGATTAAAAAGTTACAGACAATGAAACTTATTGTGACCTCATCTTACATGATGTAATAGATGAGCAGGGAGTCTGAAATACAATTAAAATAAAGCTTCTTTTTGGTTATTGAAAGGGACTGTGTAAGTCTGTAACTGAAGAAGCAATTAAAGCATGTAAAGAAAACTTAAGAACCTAGAGAATCTGTAATGAACTGGATATGAAAACAGCTACCAACTGATGGGCAGTATGGAAAGCTGGCAGTAACTGAAATTTTGAATATAGCCCTTAGTTGTACCATATTCATTTAAAATTTAAAAGCTGCCCAGCATGTCACGAATGAAGTTTATTTTGCAAGCTACCCACTGCCTAAGGGGACAGTAATATTCAATATGAAACTGCTGAAACTCCGGTGTCTGACGGATTTCATGGAGAAAAGAGATTTGAAGGTCCGACTCCAAGAGAACAAGGAGAAGAGGGAATACAAACAACAACAGTCCAAGGCCTACAAGGAGAAGTCTAGAGAAACTCTTCACAAAGGCATTCACCTCTATGTTGCCCATTAGAAAGTCATAGCTCCACCTAAGCGCTTTCCGAGCTTCTTTCAGTTCTTCCTCTTCTGCAATCAAAAATGCATTTTCATCTGCTTCCAGTTCCTCAAATGAATCTGTATCATCTTTCTCATTCTCTACTCTTGGACAGGAATCAAAGAGCATGTCAATCTCATCATCAACAGGGGTGGGCAGCAAGCTGGCACTAGGACTGTATACCAGTTCTGAGATGGTTAAAGGTTCTTCTTTCATCTTCTCCTCCTGTTCAATGGCAAGATCAGTATTCTCCCCAGTGTCCTTAACTGGGGAGCTTGACGTCACAGGTATTGAAATCTCATCTTCCTTTGGCAGCTGGATACCTGAAAAAAAAAGAAGAAAAGAAAATAGTGATCCTAAATTTCTGCCTTCCTGGTGGCAAAACTCAGCCTTCCAATGGTATCTATAGAGGTTAGAAAGAAGATTGTGCAATCATTTTGCATATTGAAACCAGACCACACACAATTAGCAAAATATGGAAAAGCTTTTCTAAAATCTCCAGAGAAGGGCAACATTTTTTACAACACTGCAGTAGACCAGATCTGCTTAACTTTGTCTGATGCAGTGAACAGTAATAATGGTGTAATGCAAAACAGAAAATAGAACAGCTCTTTTTCTACTGGCAATCAGACTTCTAATATAAATTAATACCTAGTACATATGTGAATTGGTGCTATTTGGTGTCTAGTAACAACAACAACAGCCCACCTTTATTTCTTTGAGATGAATGAGAAGAATGTGACAAGATAATGGCTGAGGTTGGAACTTTTAATAGATCATAATATTAAAAAGAGACAACAGATTACCATGATGAAGTCATATTAACAGTAGAGAGGATAAAAGGAGAGGAAGGTTGACACAGAGTATGACGATTAGATATAATTGAAACAGAATGAAAATGCCTCATGTCTTTGAAAAACTCTTTACTCATGTCTCATTTTTCCAGTCATCTTAGTACTCTTCATATTTACAATCTCCTTTTTCCATCTCCTTGAAACTTCTCTCTCCCCCTTACAGAAAAATCTTTCCTAGCATTACCGGTTGTTTCTTATGAGCCCTCTGTCTGCCCAAGCTCTCTCCTCACAAAACTTACAACTCTTTTTCCAGTGGTCATGGTTTTAGAGCCACTCTAAGGGCACCTGGTGATAAGCACCACACAGCTTCTCACTCCCTTCTCCCCTCCTGTGACAAGGGGAGGAGAATCAGAAGACAAAAAGGTAGAACCTCATGGGTTCAGGCAAGGACAGGGAGGGATCAATCACCACTTACGGTCATGGGCAACAAACAAGACTTGACTCGGGGAAATCACAAAAACTAATTTTTGTTAACAATCAAAACCAGAGCAAGATAATGTGAAAGAGAACTACATCTTGAAAAGGTACCTCTCCCCCACCTTGTCCTCAGAAAAGAAAATGCAGATGTCTCCTCATTAGCTTATCTGACTGCCTCACTAATACTTCTTTGCCTCAACTACTGCTCTGTTCCTCTCCTATCACAGCCATTTTACAAATTCATCACATTTCAGCATGAAATATGTTTTGCACCGGAACTTATTGTCTACACCAGTTTTTGTGTTAACAAATATACTTGCAAGAGGAGGACACAAGCTGATGGAAACTAGACACAGCAGTATATGAACACCAAGAGGTGAGGACAGATGTGTGGGGATCTTTCTCCTAAGTATGCTGTAACAGCAGGTAATGCTGGATCATCAAACCACACTCTTGAGTCATTTGAGAGTGCACTCATGATATTTTAAAACATAAAAAGCAAAAATTTTAAACTCTGGAGCCCAACATTAAGTATCTACACATATCTTTAGGTACACAAGTACTACTATTTGATTTTCAAATGTGCTTTTCACCTTCTCTTAGTAAGAGTAAAAGGTAAGTTGAGCTACTTACTTAGGCACCTCAATATGCATTAAAGGACCTAATTTTAACCTCTCAAATTTGAAAATCCTGGCCATAGGCCTCTCTATACCTGCTTAGATGCAAGGTCACTAATATATCTTCATCGTGTTTCTCATCATAGAGAGGACAGCTGCAGTTATTGGAAAGAAAGGTCACCCCAATTTATGATTCTTGAGCCCTCTCTCCTTCCCCAGAATAAATTCCAGTGTGCATAACATACATAGTGAACATAAACATGAAAGATCATATTAACTTAAATTAAAACTGTATTTTCCTCAAATAAGTAGCAAACTTCGGACTTTGTAATTAACCTGTAGATAGAAGACAGCAGAGAAACCTTTTCAGATCAGTGTTTTCCGAGACGGTTGTATTGAAATTGAATGTGTCACAGTTCTGAATCACACACTGACTTTACAGTCCACTATTTAGTTTGAGAAGACCACAAAAACTTTCAACTGGTTTGTGTGTTGGTAAAACATATAAAATCAAAGTAATTGCATTTTATATCAGCCAAATAGAAGTGTAAATAAATATATTTTAAATACAATAAAATGAAGATTTAGAATGGGCATTAACTGCTGCTGTTGAAAGCCCGTTTGATATTTAAAAAATTAATGACCTAAAGCTGCTGTTTTCATTCCTTCATATTCCCTATATGTCCTGGGTTCAGCTGAGACAGAGTTAACTTTCTTCATGAAAGCTAGTAAGAGGCTGTGTTTTGGATTTGTGCTGAGAAGGAGGCTGATAACAGTGATGTTTACAGTTGTTGCCAGGACAGTCAAGGTCTCTTCAGCTTCTCTGCTGTGCCTGTGCCTGCAGGAGAAGCAGGGAGGGAGCACAGCCCAATTACTAGGCATAGGATTTGATCTTAGCTTTGGGACTGAGACCCAAAGTGGCCAATAGTCTATTCCATAACATATATATCATGCCCAGTATACAGGTGAGGGCCCTCTGGAAGCTTGTCCCTTTTTGGTTCCGGATCCCTTCTTGCTCCAGGTCAGCTCTCTTTCCAGGTTGACTCTCTGGGGGTGGTCCCTCTCGCCAGATCGTCTCCCTCCCTTGGTTAGCTCTCGGGACGCTCAGGCTGTTACCTCTGTTCCAGTATTGCAGTTTCGGGACTCTCCCTGCTCTGGGATCTTTAGACAGGAACAGGCTGAGCCTTGGTCATCGGGTGGTGAGCAGCATCACTATGTATCACTCATTTGTATATCTGCATATATATTACTATTATTTTCATCATTACTATTAATTCCAATATTATTGTAGTTCAGTTATTAAATTTTTCTTATCTCAAGCCATGAGTCTTTTTTTCCATTTACCCCTTTCATTCTCTCGCCCATCCCTGGGAGGGGGTTAGTGAGAGAGCGGTTGTGTAGGGTTGGCTCCCAGCCAAGGGTAAACCCATCACACACCACAACATTTCTCAGGTCAAGGACTGAGGGAACAATTAGCTGTTAACCACGGTCTATGTAAGCCCACAGCAACGGTCCAGTCATGTTGCAATATACAGATAAGTATGTCGAGCCACCAAGATTTTGATGGTGTCAAAAGACAGAGTGCAACATCATTATGGCACATACCATTTACAATGCTTATGCGGGCATCATAATATGACATTAAAGCATCAAAATTCAAAATAATTTTACAGTATAATAAATATTCCAGTGACAAAGTTTTAAGAAAGCAGCAAGTTTCTCAGATTATTTACTTTTTGGATAGATTTCAAGAGAGTTGGTTATGTGAAGTAACAAAACCAGAATAAAAAAAGACAAAAAATCCTCAGTTTTCCAATGGAAAAAGAGAATATAAAATCTAAAGCAAGCCTAAAGCCAGTATGCTTTAACTACTCTACAACATTGCTGCAAATCCTTTGTTCCTATTTATACATAACAATTATTTTGCTGCTACCACTATGAAGCTATAATTTTGTACAATTTTGGGTGTTAGATTTTGAAAAGTCTACTGTTGCTTTATTGTGCTTAGATTTAAAGGACTACGACTTGAGTATTAAATTACATTTGAGAAGAACTTCTTCCTTCCATTCTTCATTTTATATTTTTACCTGCAATTTACATTCCATAGATCAGAATCATGCATATTACTGGACTATCAAGTAATTAAGCTCAATTTGATTTCTTATATTATGTATCTATAGCAAAAAATGACTACACAGTTCTGGCAACTGGACAAATTTTACAGAGCCAGAGAGATCTCATAACACTAGACAAAATTCAGTACTTCCCTTCCACCAAATACTGGAATTGCTCCAAACCTCTAATTTGCTACAGCAGATAGGAACATGAACAGCTGCATAAAACACAATTTTATAGTGGTCACCTGCTGCGAACATGAATGTGCAAGAGGTCTGACATAAATGTTGTCAGCTGCTAGTGTTTCTAAAGGGGCCAAAAGCAGCAGCTGAGCACCCCCAGCTCCACCATTCTTAAGGAGCTGCAGTTGCTGGAAATACAGCACCCCAGAAAAATGTATCCTCTGTTTATTAAAAATTTCAGTTCACACACTGTCTGGTGGACAGATATACTGCACATGGCTTTGCCTGCAAACATGCAGAAACAATTATACATCTTTAAAGGCTTTGCACAGTGGAGAAAAGAATAAGTGTGAAAATTTCCTTCTTTTAAACAGAGAACTGAAAAATTAGATATAGTCCAGAAAAAGCAGTGCTTCATATAGACATGTAAACAAGTAAGGCCAGCCAGCTGCAATTAGGACAGCTCCTTCCTATGCCTTTTACTACTTCCTCTAGAAATATTGTGTATTCCTTTGTTTATTTTCAATGTGGACAAAATTTATTTGTACTATACCTTGAATGACCTTTTAGAGGGAGGGAGAGGGTGATTTTCTCACATGAACAAAGTGCATGGGTGCCACAAAGAAAATGTAGGAAAGGGAAACAGAATCTAGAATTGCACTAAACTCACGAGTTCCCCTACGCAGGATCTGTATCAAAGCAGGATCTGTATTATCACAGACAGATGGCCAGCCCTCAGAAGTAGAAGGCCATAGACCCCTACCTTACCCACATCCCATGACCATAGAAGACACCTGGTCTAGCTTTGCAAGGACAGTAAGTCACTGACAGTTTATAGTAACTCCTTTTCAGGCAGTGACAAGTGCTGTGACTCTGCAGTGCTACAATTCACCTCCCAGCCATGTTGTGTGTCACAGTGTTCAACTAATGTCATAGCTAATGCAGCCACCAGAAACTGCCACCCTGCTTTTCACATCCGGCAAAAAGCACCCAAAACACAGGGACAGAAGCAAAGGAGAGCATGCAGCACAGTGGGCATTCTGGGCGCCTCTCTTTAACCTCCTTCTGGCCTGGAAGGAGCCCACCCCAACATTGCTGACCCTCTTCCAGAACCAGGATTAACCAGTGAAAAAGCTGTGTGGGAGTAACAGGGAGAGAGAGCTGTGTATCACGGGAGCAGGAATGAGAAGGCAAGACACATCTACCAGCAGCTCAGAGAAAGGGGAGGAGGTGGCAATGGGACTGTAGTGACTCTGTGTACAGTACCAGGCCAGAGAGAGCAAGGCTGAAAGGCTGAAAAGAGCTGGGCACTGATGTGAAAGCTTAGCACACTTCTCCTAGGAAAGGAGAAGTGGGACATTTCAGTATCCCCGCTCAGCTTGAGTGAGTCCTCCCAGCATGTCCCAGTTCTTCTGAAGTGCTCGCAATTGCAATGGGGTTCTCCCAAGTAGTTACACCCCCTGCCATGAGTTCTGCCTGAGCTAAGTCCAGTCCTTGGGTTTCACAGGCTGATATACAGGTTTTATATGATGATGTGCAAGTTTTATGCATGTGTGCACCAAAAGGGATAACATCCTATAAACAGTAATGCAAAATCAAGGTTTTGAAGAACCAGTGTAGCCCCAATGCACAAATCTGTTACTAGACTGGTGTCATATTAAACCAGCAAGATGGCCCGTATCTATTTGGAGCCAGCATGCAACCTCTGGGGTGGAAGAATACAAAATACATGAAAATACGACTGTTTTTTCAATTTTGCTACCTATTTTTGATTCAAGGGAGTTAGGCACATTCCCATAGACGCAGCAGTTTCCCTTCAGTCGTGAATACACGAAGCAAAGGCAGCCAGGAGCTGTTGCTACTCAGCAACAGATCACTGCAAGAATCAGGTTCTCCCACAACTGCTGTGCTTACTGCTTTCTGATTTTCAGATGCCAAAAATGTGAGAATATCCTGGTCTTTGCCAGAACATTCTCAGTTAATTCTTCTGTAAATACTAATTTCTGAAACAAAGATTCAATAAAAAGGCATAGTTTTACATAAGTGCACAGAAACTGAAATCTGTCAACCTACATATGCAAAAATATCAAAAGCAAACAGTAACACAGAAAGCATGGAGAAACAAATTTCAAAATGTCTTACTTCATTAAGAAAACAGAGATATACATATTGATAGAAGGGCCAGTCCATCTTTGGCAAAGGGATTTAGCATAAAAACAAGAAAAAAAAACCCCTTTGTTTTGGTTGCTATCCAAAGCAATTTGAATAGTTTTTGTTCCTTGGGCTGCACTCTTCTTATGTGTAATGAAAAAGAGATCTGAATCAGACTCTTTTCTCCACCCACTCTCCCAATACTATTATTCAGTATATTAAATTATTCAATTTCTAGAAAAATAAAACAACAAATTTATGATCTGGCAACCCAACCCACTCAGTTGCAGTAAAATGCTAAACTGTATCCACTACTGTATTTAGCTGACATTCAAAATCTGCTACCAACCTGTTACTTTAAGAACTATTTCATTTTGGCAGAACTTGTCACAGTTTCAAATTATTTCTCCCCCTCAGTTCAAGAAAACTACAAGGGCAAAACTCCAGTCACATTTGCTAGCAATTAACAAATAAATCCACAATTTATGTAAGATACTACAACAAATGTCACTTAAGTTTCGTCTCATTCATTTGCTATTTGCAACTCTGCTTCTGTCAGTAATTCATCCTTATTCTCTGGTGTACTCAATGTAACATTATTCACAGTACAGTTCCTTTCCAAGAGACCGCTATTANTGGGGGTGGGGGGTGGGGGGGTGGAGTGGAGAAGGAGGAAGGGGAAAGGTTTGAGTAAAATAAATGTAAATTTACCAGCACTTCTGGCTGTGATCTTGGAGCCATGACGAAGTAATCGAACGCACACTTCCTTGTTGCAGTGATTAACCATCCGCAAATGAATACTTCTCTTGGTTTGTATTTTTACAAGACATTTCACCATTTTGACTACTAATTCCTCTTCTCAAAGTCTTGTAAAGGCTCTACCCATACCAGCTTTGACCTTTTATTGAGTTCCCACTGAGTTTTAAGAGACTAACACAAGTCACTCTCAATGAATCAAATGACAAGCCTCTAACATAGCCAATAAAAATATCCCCATAGGGAACAGAATGAGAGGTTATTTTTAAACATTTGCAAATGCCTCATAACATACAATACAAACTTCTACAACATCCATCTCAGTTAGCAGTTGCTAGCATAACAGCTGAACCACACATACAAGCATAACAATATCCACGGCATTAAAACAGTGCAGCAGAAAAAAAGGCCAGCATTTAGGGTCTATTTTTCACAGAACAGAATGACACTGCAGCCATTATTTTTCTGAAGAGCTTCAATTTGATCACTGATGTCAGTTCCCCACCACTGTCTGGAAAGTATTTGTGGAAAAAGTATAGATACAAAAGGAAAAATCCTATGCTGTGGTTACAAACCTTAGTCACGCGGCAAACCAATGAGATCAAAATGCTTTCATTTCAAGCCTAGAATCAAAGCTGACCTGTCTGTGTATAAATGAGAAAAATCCTAACTTTGGGAAAACTGTCTCTCTTGGTTTATGTGCTCCAGTTCCCACTGGAGAACTATTGGATGCATTCATATTCACCAGAAAGAAGTGTTGCTTCAGAAGGCTGGGCACTTCCCCATCCCCATCCAGCTGACATATGCAGGCTCCTAAAAAAGGCACGACACATACACTGGCTGCTGATAACTTGCTCCAGCTGGAAAATGGAATGCAACCACGTGCACAGCATCACACTGTCCTAGTGGGAAAGGAGCTCTTACTGGGCCCACTGAAACCACAGAGAGGAGATAAACCTGAAGGAATGCACCAGGGGGAGGGGTAACCTCTCACTTCCCAGAATACTTGCCTTCAACATTTACGACATGTTGTGCTAGTCAAGTCTTCCGTTATCTGACATCCCTGTTCCTTCTGCATCATAAAATCACTGATGCGCATGCAAAAGAATGTGGGAAAAAAGAGTGCAGGAAAGAGTCCTGCAAATGTGTATTTTACACCTAATGATTTATCTCATGAAAGACATCTACTTCAGTTGAGCTTTTGGAAAGCATCTTTATGGTGACTCCTTTCTGCTGCCTGGCCCATATAGCATGAATACCCAGCAGTGCTCCTTTTTACTCCTTCCTCCTACACAGCAAACACTTCTCTCTTCCTTCCCTGCTCTCCAAGCACTTCCCTAAGGGTCTGAGGAAAGATCAAGTAGCCCTTCACTTTTTATTTCCATTTTTTTACCACTTCAAAAGTAAGATTTTGTCTGCTTTTCTCATCTTTATTCTCATAACTGTTGTAGCAACCAAAAGAACAACATTAAAATCTCACTAAAAAGGCTTGAATCTTCACTGTGTACACAGCTACAACGTGGAAAGCACCGGTTCTTACAAAACTCTAACCACCAACAGGTTCAATACACAAAGGAAAGACTAATTAAAGGACACAAATGTCACCCTAACAAGGCTGTGAATTATATCGAACAGGACTACATTTATCATGTATGTTTCATGTAACCATGCTCATGCAGAACAGAAATGAATGTGAGATTTCCAGTCACTGCCCACAAACCACGTGTACAGAACTAAGAGAGATTTATCTTGAACTCTTGCAGCTGTAAGTAAAGAACAGGCTCTGTCTCCTGAGAGGAAGACTTTGTATGAGTTGACATTGGCAGCATGTCCTGCATAAGGGTTGGAAGACATTTTTCAGCAAAGATTTTCTGTCCAAGGAGCCTGCTTCTCTCCTGCAGAGCTGCCCAGGGCTCTCTGTGCAGAAGAGAGCCAGCAAGGCAAGTGATCCACTCTCAGTAACTAACTGGTTTTACAGCTCTTGTCAATCTCCTTCCTAAATTGCTACTCTAGATATCACACAGCTGGTGGGAACTGGGACAGAGAAACCCTTAGCATTCATGACCTGTTATAGTGGGGGCAGAAAACAGCAAATGGTTATGTAACTTCTCTTAACATTGGAAAGTATGGTTTACAAAAGCAAAAATGACCCCCTTACAAAACCAGAACTAATAAAACACCCTTCAGAAGTAGTATTCTTGCCCAGTCAGTGAAAATAGTGAACAGGAAATTTATATTCAAGCATAACAATTTTAATGTTTGTGAAAAGGTAAAGTATATCACCTGTCTTCAGATTTTAGAGGTACCTTATTATGGTGATGGGGGCAATGTTGTTTAGTTTGTAACAAAAGTAGTGATCCTATTTTGTAGACACATGGCATGGTAAACACCTGGAAATCTGAGAATTCCGCAAAGCTGGCAGAACTAATTGTTGTTAGCATTACATATTGTTATCTTGAAGCTTGCAAACAAAGTTGTTTTCAGACCTTGGAGGGCTGAATTACATGGTTAGAAGACTGTTAATGCAAGTTAATTTGTTGAACACAGACATGGTGATGCACTCAGTGATGTTAAGAGCTACTGATGTCAGAACACTTGTTGGGAGACTCCCAGGAACTTGCAAGACAAAGTGTGCAGTAGTGAGAGAAACTTACGATGACTTGACTTTATTCTGTAAATGAGAAAATGATCTCAATGTTAAAAAAACTACCAAAAAAATAACAGAAAATTCCATTACATACAACCTGACCTAAGGATGCTCATTCTGGCCTCTACTAAGTTTAAGGGAAAATTAGAAGAAATTCATTACCTCTGCAGAACACAGGAATATAAAATAGAACCATTATTTTACTAAGAAAAGCCACTACAAAATCTGAGTAATTCCTAAGTATTACAGTTTTTGTTATCATGCACACACACACACCCCCACACCAGGTACAATCAGCTAACAGGTGTATTGCTTCTGCTCATTTCACAGGGAAAAGCTGTTTGATGCTACACAGGACAAGATGTTTCATGATTCTATCTGATGTATTAAGATTGCATCTCCTATACAGCAGTTATAATTTTAAAAATATGAATGTTGACAATCTGTGTATTAGTTCTACACAGAGAAACAGCAGTAAATCAATTAGGTTTTTTTACAATAAAAATTAAATGCAAAAACACTGAGCTGTGCCAAAGGAAAAAAGTGTACTAGACTAGCTGTTATGGTGTTCTTTCTGTACAGACACAACATGTGAACAGATACTCAACATTATTTCATATTTTACTAGTATATTTTTAATATTTATTCATACTATTATTCATAAGTGGCTGTCGTGGTTTAGATTCAGCCAGCAATAAGCACGACATGGCCACTCACTCACTTCTCTCCACCCTCAGCAGGATGGGGAGGAGTCAGAGGATAAAAAGGTAAAACCTCATGGGCTGAGGCAAGGACAGGGAGGGATCAGTCACTTATTATGGTCATGGGCAAAACAGATTTGAGTTGGGGAAAAAAATCAGTTTAATTCATTATCATCAAATCAGAGCAGGATAATGAGAAACAAAACCAGATCTTGAAAAAAAAAACCCCACCAAACCCTTCTCTGCCCGTGCCCTCCCCTTCCTGGGCTCAACTTTGCTTCCAGTTTCTCTCCCTCCTCCCCACGGTGGTGCAGGGAGCAGGGAATGGGGTTTGGGGTCAGTCCATCACGTGCTGTCTCTGCTGCTCCTTCCTCCTCAAGGCAGGGCTCCTCACAGTCTTCCCTGCTCCAGCCTGGGGTCCCTCTCACGGCAGACAGTCCTCCATGAACTTCTCCCACATGAATCCTTCCCACAGGCTGCAGTTCTTCACCAACTGCACCAGTGTGGGTCCCTTCCATGGGGTGCAGTCCTTCAGGCACAGTCTACTCCAGTATGAGCTTCCCATGGAGTCATGGCCCCCTTTGGGCACAGCCACCTGCTCCAGCGTGGGGTCCTGCAGGGGCTGCAGGTGGAGATCTGCTCCTCCGTTACCCTCCATGGCCGCAGGGGCACAGCTGCCACCTCACCACGGGCTGCAGGGGAACCTCTGCTCTGGCACCTCCTCCCCCTCCTTCTTCACTGGCCTTGGGGTCTGCAGAATTGTTTCCCTCACATCCTGCTCCTCTCTCCACTGCAGGGTTGCCACAGTCATTTTTTTTTTCTCTCTTAAACACATCATTCCCAGAGGCGCTGGTTGGCTCGGCCTCAGCCAGAGGCAGGTCTGGCTTGGAGCTGGGGAAACTTCCAGCAGCTTCTCACAGGATCCGCCCTGGGAGCCCCTCCGCAGCTACCAAAACCATACCACAAAAGCCCAAAACAGTAGCCAATTTTTCATGTGTTGTTGCCTAAGCTGTACTCACAAAAGCTCCATATGACTCTGCTCTAAAACCAAAGCTCACACAGATGAGAACTCACACACCCAGACAGACAACTAGACTGGCAGAAGCTGATGTGTGCTCATTCCCATACATGCTTGTAAGATGCAACAAAGACTTGACATTATAAAGCGAAGGTATCATTCATGCTAATTAACCACCATTAATGCAATATTTCTTATACTTGTGAGACACACAAAAATATGATTGTTAAAGGATAAGAGCTCTCTGGGCACAACTCAGATGCACAGGCATAAAATTTCATATGGAAAAAAAATTCTTAAAGATTAACAAGGACATCTAAAAAGTGTGTAGCTCTTTGGGAAAAAAAATAGAGGAATATGGATTTCAAACAGGAGGAATTTAGAATGTGTCTGCGCCATCAACCCTCTCTTTTCTACAAAACAATACAAGGTAAGTTAATCAATACAATGATGGAAGCATGCTACTTTGACTTTGGTTGCTCCAAAGGCAAAAGTCAGTGTCACCAGGAAAATAATTCATGTATGAAACCTGAGTATACAAGAGACTTAAAAGAAATTTTCATCACTTTGTCAAAACCAGAGTAATATCCTATGACTCAGAGGTGTGCTGCAGTTTTGCCTTTTTTTCTTTTTTTTTTTAATTGGACTACTCAAATACGTGAAGCCCTGCATAGCATCTGGTGCTGGGAAATCCAGAGACAATGATCTACCACCTTCAAAATAATTGCCAAGTGATCAAGAGAGGCAATAATCCGTGTCACCAAATCAGACAGTGAATGAAGGTGGCCACACAATACCTATAGCCATACCAAAAGAAATACAATGTGTTCAGCTGCACATGATTAATTTTTGCAATGACACTTTTGGATACACTTAAAACTTTTGTAGAATATCTTTTGAAAAATATCTTTTAGGTTCAAAAGGTAGAAATAATCTCTCCAAGCACATCTGACACTCATACGTGTAAAATATAATTCCATGTGATAACCTTCTACACATGTGTCGTGGGTTAAGTAGAAAGAGTTAATTTTTTTTTTCTTTTCTTCATAAATAGCTAGCAAGAGGCTGTGTTTTGGATTTGTGCTCAGGAGAAAAGCTGATAAGAAGGAATGTTTATACTTATTGCCAGGCTACTTTCAAGGACAAATATGTTCAGTCTCTCTCCTCTCCACAGACAGAGCGGGGGGAGCCCTGGGTGGGGGGGAGACACAGTCCAGCTGCTAGCCTGAGATTTGCTCTTAGGTTAAGACTGAGAACCAGACTGACCAATTAGTATTCCATCCCATGCATGTCATACCCAGTATATAGGTGAGGACCCTTCCAGGAGATCGCACTCTTTTACTTCCCTTGGGCTCCGGATCATCTTGCTTCCGGTGTCTGCATTCGCTCTCCCAAGGCCTTTTCCTCCCCACAGATGCCGGTAGCTCTCAGATCCCGGGACACTTGAGTCGTTATCTCTATTCCGTGAGTTTCAGGATCCTCCCTCTCCGGGGGGATCATAAGCTGTGGCCAGGTGGTCAGTTTTTTTCTCCCCCGCTTTGGTCAGCTCTAGGTTCTGGGACACTTGGACTGTTATCTCCGTTCCGTGAGAGCCTCCGGGAGCGGTGCACCCCACCCCCCCTCCCCCGTTTGGGGGAATTGTGAGTGCAGTTTCTGGGGATCATTAGCCAGCAATGGTCATCGGGTAGGGGGGGCAGTATCATTGTGTATCACTCATTCTCTCCCTCCTCTGGGTTCGTTGGCCGGGAGTGAGCTGGGCCTTTGGTCATAAGGTGGGGGGGGCAGTATCATTGTGCATCACTCATCCTCTCCCTCCTCCGGGGTCATTGGCTGGGAGTGAGCTGGGCCTTTGGTCATCAGGTGGGGGGGCAGTATCACTGTGTATCACATTGTATATTTGTATATAGTATTATTTTCTATATTATTGTAGTTTAGTTATTAAATTGCCTTTATCTCAACCCATGAGTCCTCTTTGCCATTTACCTCTTTAATTCTCCCCCCTATAATTGGGTGGGGGCAGGGACTGTGTGAGCGGGTGTGTGTGGTTTGGCCCCCAGCCAAGGGCTAACCCACCACAACATGACAGCAATTTTTTGATTGTATCTTTAGAATACCATGCCTCTTTCCTCCTCCTGAGACAGAAAGAACATTAGTGCAAAGCAAGAGTCAGTAATAAGGAATGCAAAAGCCTGAAGACCCTTAAGCAGTAGCAACAAAACACTGAGAAATTACCTGCAAAACCTAAGGCACAAAGACTTGAGATTAGTTTTTTAATTTTATAAAATATTTATTGGCTGGTGGCCAATCTTTCTAGTAAGTCACTTACATAACTACAATTTAAAACAGGAATAAAAGCACATATAAGTAACAATACTAATTCAAATCTAGGTGCTTAAATTAGTAATTGGACACTTGCATAAGTCCTGTAAGTGCAGACTGAAGAATTGCCTCTTGAAGAATGAGACACCAATAGACAAACTTGGGGTATTTTTGCCTGCCATTCTAATAGAAAATAAAATGCCATTATTTGTTTTCAAATCCTCTTGCATAAGTATCAACTTGCTAAGGGAACTATCTGAAATACTAGGGCCTGAGCTGTGACGCCCTGAACGAAAGCTGACCTCTAGAATGAACCTCACAACCTAACAATTTACCTAATATGTACAATATTGATCACATATGCATTGTATTATCTTATGAATATATGCCAATTTATAAAAGCTTTTGTTGTAATGCTTATAGAGCATTGCTGTAACACTTGCTGTGAAATAATAGTTGTGTAACAGTAGCCCCACCTGCCAAAAAGAGATAAACCTACCTCAAACTTTCAAACAGACCTCTATGTGACAGAATGTAACAGGGTGGTGACAGGCTTTGTTGAGTGACACATAATCAAAGATAACCAGACACCTTTACTTCTTAACTTTTTTTTGGGTTCTAGCCAAGTGCAGGAAAAAGTTAACAAGGAAAAAAAAAAAACTACACCAGATGTTTTTCGCAGCTTAAGATACAAAGTTGTTTATTTAACTGTATAAAAGCAGGGTCTGTTTGCAGGGAAATTTGGAAGCCTCATCTATACAGTGGATACACTGTACAGAGATTTCCGAATTGCCAGGAAGGATTCTCCAAACCCTCGCTGCAAACGGAGTCCCCAGCATCTGCAGATCTGGATGATGGTAACGTATTAACAGGGCAATCAGTGATGTATCTTTCTTAATCATTATCACTAACTCTATGTAGTAATGATTAGGTGCATTACCTTATTTTATGCTTGCTTTAGTAGTTCACTTATTATTTTGCTGCTTTACCTTATTTTGCTTTATTTTCTCTGTATTATTTTCCTCATTATTTTATCACTTTAAACACAAGTAAAAATACGTTTACTTTTCTTTTTTTATTTGGTGCCTGTGTCCTTTGTGCTAACCCCATCAATTGGCAAAACACTATTACAGTGATATCATGGGCATCCAGTATCTTTCTTCCCACAAAGAGTGGTCATTAATGACCATGTTCAGTTGGCATACCCTTTCTTACAAGACTGCAAAAACACTGGACAATTTGGGCTTTTTTGGAGGACAGCTTCCCTTCACCATGATACCCAGTGTAGATTTGTAAGATGGAATTTCATCTGGGAGAATGGATAGGTTTTAGTTGTTTTTCAGCATTTGGTTGCATTGTGTTTGTCTTCCTTCTGAAAGGATTATCATAAGGACAACATGGCAGGCTGAAGCTGCTCAAAATCCCCTGCAGACTTCTATCACCATCTCTGATGGCTTTATACCCTAGCAACTATCAAGTAATTGGCACAAAATCTTCCCTCTCAACTGGAAGTTTCTGCTAGTTTGGTTTTATACCACCCAGACTCAGCCAACTCAGAGTTCATCTCTCCAGAATTTTCAGGAGAAATTGGTGCAAGGGAGAAAATAGGAATCCACAGAAGTGGATTGAGTGCATGTGGGGAAGACACCTAGCATCAGTGTCAGAGAGCTGTGAGATCAGTTTAAGATGCAATTTGATAATACAGCCAATTTCACTGCAGGAAAACACTGTGAAAGAGGTAAATATTGTTAGCTTTGCAGCTGGTGGTATTTAATTATGCATAATGTATTCAATAGGAAATCCATCAGCAAATATTTCTGTTAAATCATAGTAGTAACAACAATCTGTCTGACTAAAAGGAAGCATGACTTTCAAACTTATGTAATACATTCATTTGAAACCAGCACTCTCTGGTGAGCAACGATAAATCATCAGTTTCCAAAAATGCATTTCACTGCTTTGAGTAGTAAGAGTGGCACGAAAGTCTTACAAGCAGCAAGCTGTTATTACTCTGCAGTGGTGGCAACTGCCTAGCAGGAATACACTGTTGGTACTTGGCTGCCAAAAAGTGAATTCTCAAATACATGCATTTCACAACAGAGGTAAACAAGTAATTGTTAAAATTAACTACATGTCATGCAGCCTCTACTACTAAGTATAATAAGCTAAGTATGCAGACAATCTAATTCACCTTATTCTTGGTACGTTCGGTGTTGAAACACTAAAGAATGAAAAAACATGTTCATATGACTCCTATAAAATGAAATGAAGATGTATTCCCATGAAAATGAACATACCTGCTCAGCTGTTTTTTGTTTCCCATTGATTTACCATAACATAGCAACAGCAGAGCTCATATTTCCCAACTCCTGCAATAATAAGCTCACTACATCTCAAGTAAGAACTACTGTTAGGTTTTGTTTGGCTGGCTTCGTTTTTTGAGAAAGAATGCAGTTATTCTCATTTATGCTGGCTAAAATGTTCATACCTTTCTTTGTAATGACTGCATCTCAAAAAGATACGCGTTGAATGTGATTTCTAAAATATCACAGAATAAACAAATGCAAAGAAAACTTTGTTCTACAAAAAGCATTCAAATTGATCTTCTAATATCTTGTCAATGGATTAAATTAGCAGAGAGTTCTTCCAAACATTAGAACAGAAACAAAGAAATATCAAAGTAAAGGGAAACAAGAAAACAGAAATACCTAGCAGTAAACTGCCAGTTTTCAGCCCAGAGTAACTGCAGTTACTATTTAGTAAAATGGTGCTATGTTGAGATTATTTATTTCCTGTTAAGATCCTTTCACCTGGCAATCTAAAAAAATATTTTTTAAACAGACAGCTTAGCAGCAGTAACTTTCTTCACAACATAGTTGCCTGAGGCTTGTGCACAGTTCCTTAAGCTAGTGATCATTTCTCAGTGTGATATGCAGAGGCTTAATGGTGTACTCCTAATGGAAATTATTAGATTTTTTTTTTCCATATCCCTGAGTCAGTAACACACATTTTTCCATCTGTTTTATAATAAATATTGGTAGTGTTTGGCAGGAATCAGGTAAGTGACTCACCTTCATCTAAAGGAACCTCTTCTTCCTCACAGGGAGAAGGAAGGAGGGGCTGTAGAGGTTCCATGTTGATTATGAGTTGCTTGTTCAAGGAGGGAGAGCTGCGGCTCTGGCTAATGCTGGTTCTAAAAGAACAGGAAAAACAGGGTCAGTTTATTCACAAGGAAACAACTGTAGTCCAATACGTTTCATCTCAGAGTGGTTTTGCATAAATTATACTAGGCCTTGAGCTATCATAATGAGCTCTGCACGCTGAATGCTGCTTGCACCTGTGTTATGTGGCACTTTCAACAGATATAAACCTTCCAACATCTGAACTGTAAGAGGTGATTTTGTGCTGGTTTACTTCCCTTTACGCATCCTGACTCCTTTTCGTCTCATGCAAGATCTCAGTGTGTTGCTCCTTTTCACACTGCACAACACCCATCAGTATCTGGCTTCAAGGAAGGGGAAGGTAGAGAGGATACAAATAATTTTCCTGATGTTGTTCCCTTGCCTCCAGGACTGGGTAATGGCTTTGCTATGGTTTGAGCACTGCAGACTAAAGACAAAAGCAGGAACAACTGCATCCCTTCAGTTAACAGATACCCAGTGCTCTCGTTCTCACGCACCCCAGACACTGCCTCTACGCCATGCCTCCAGGTGCTCAGGCTGGTTTTCTTTCTTGTCTTACTTGGCTCTAGCAGGCCTTCCGGGTAACAGGTGTTGAACTTTCTCAGGAAAGTTTGAGGAAAGCTGTTGATTTGCTTCAGCCATGAGGCTCACTAGCCTAAAATCATATTACTTATTACAATACAAAATTACAAAATGTCTCTTTAGATTAAGTTATCTAGGACTTACATGATGCAGGTCTGAAGCATGAGTCTCACAATAAATCTGAACCATTACATTAGAAAATATTTACTTTTGACAAAAGCAAAGATTAAAGGGAAGAGGATTCTACTTGACTTCAAATGGTATATAGGTACAGTGCTGAAGTTTCACAAAATGCATTTCAAGTTTGCACAAAGAATCAACTTACAATTCCACACAGATAAACAAACCGACCAAAGCAAACTGACCAGGTGAAAAGAAGGGACAGTGTGTTGCTCAGATTTTAGGTAAACTTGGAACACAGATGTCCTACTGTAAGTAACATTACATGTCATTAAATATTCTGTGGGGATAAACAAGCTTTCTTGCTCAATTGCCATGATTCCTTGCTCATTAACATGTGCCCAAAGCTACTTATGTCCTCATTTGCATTCTTTGAGTGGTCTCTAATAACTATTTAGTTGACATTTTCACTATCCGAAGTTTTTCATTCAGATTACTGTAATAACAATTACTCCAACAGTTATACATCCCCTGTTTCTTCGTCCTTGCTGTAAAGAGCTATCAAGTAACTGCCAAAATAGGAGCTGTGCCTGGGAGCACCCATAAGGCTCCTACTCCATACTTATTTACAAAGATCCCTCCTTCAGGCATGCCTTGTAAGCAAAATATTAAATAAGTCAGTGTGTATTTGTCTGAAGAACTTGTCACCACATTAAAACGGCGTGACTACACACTCCAACAGATTTGCAGTCTGTAGTGCTTTAAGTGTAGTATACAAACCGAAATATACTGAACAGTAACCTCCTCACAACTGCATGTTTCCTTCTCAATGCACAATGCAGCCATGGTATCACTGAATGGACTTTGAGGAAGGGGACACTGGGAGAGAAAACTTTATTTATATATATATGTATGTATGTACATATATATATATATTTATCACCAATCATATAATTTCCTCTGAATGTTTTGCATCTGAAAAACTACAATTTCCCATCCCCAAATCCTCTTTCACAGAGTAACTTGTTTCTAAAGCCTGCTTTTTTTTCTGAGCTGAAAATTTTCTATAATTTTTGCCTACTTGTGCTATTAGAAGGACAAGCTATCTAGTTCTGTCTCTCATTTCAAAACCTCAACTATAAAAGTACTTGAAATCATTAGACTTTTTAACAGTCTAAGAAACTGAACCTGGAGCTACCGTAATATTATAAATGCAAGCATTTTAAGAGGTTAATAATAACAAATATACATTTATTTATGGCTGTTAAATACATATAACATTGCTCTATAAACTTATTTGCCCTCTGATCTGTTTCTTTATGTACACTAAGAGTTTTAAACAAAATGTTTACAATACTTTAAATACTGAAAGCAAAGACAAGTAAAATACAAGATAAAAAGAGATTTTGTGTTAAAATCTTTTCTTATCCTATGAACAAAAAAAAAACCAAAACAAAACACCTCTATTGAAAGCAGGCAATAAGCTATTTCCTCATGCAAGTAACTATTTCCATTTAAAATGCATTTTTGTGCCCAAGTATTCTACCCTGCCTCAATGATGGACCTATAGTCTGCCTTCTGGGTTCTCAGTTAACACATTCTAGGCTGTCACCTACCCTGTTTTTAATGTCATCTGTAAAAGCATGTTCAAAAGCATCCCTGCATGGCCTTACTATTAATCACATAGTAGTGCTAGACAACAAATGTATATATATTTGCTGCATATGTATGCCTACACTTTAGTAAAGACAATCCACTGTTCTCTCAAATATGGATGGAATAGCTATATTCAATTAAATATAAACCACACACACACCACCCTGAAAAAATAACAATAAAAATAGAGATATGGCTGTAGAATATTCAGAAATTAACTAAGCTTTTAAATAAGTTTTAAAATAGCTTTTTCCTGCTGGCCTCTTTCTTCTCTTCTGAAGGATTTTAATTAAGTTCTTATCAATTTTCACTGTTACTACAAGAAGTGATAAGGGCTAGAATGTATTAGTTTGCTTGCAAAGTCTACCTGATTATTTCTAACAATCCAAAACTTCTTTTCTCTGAAAAAAAAAGATTCTGATCTTTTTTCTCTTTACTGAATGAACTTCTTGCTTTTTAATCTGACTGAATTATGGAAAAAAAGTATACTTTTAAACATACCCATATACATACGCAAAACAGCATCTTTCAAAACTGGGCAAGAACTAGGAATGAAATGAGAATGTACTTTTCTGTCAGGATCATGTAATAACAGTCTATGTCCTAACACAGAACATAATAGGAGCCACTTTTCTGACAGATTGATTAAACCCAGCTTTGAAGCAGCACAGATTAAGTTCCCTTGTGCAGGAAACAATAAACTATTAGAATTTTGTAACACCAGCAACACATATTTCCCAAGGCTTGCATGGCTCATTGTGGAAGCTCAGAATGACAGCCATTACTTTTCACTGCAAAGGAAAGATAATTTCTCTGTAGAGAACAAAAATCCTTCTTAGTCCTTAAACTTTAATATCGAATGTTGAGACATACNCCAAAACAAAACACCTCTATTGAAAGCAGGCAATAAGCTATTTCCTCATGCAAGTAACTATTTCCATTTAAAATGCATTTTTGTGCCCAAGTATTCTACCCTGCCTCAATGATGGACCTATAGTCTGCCTTCTGGGTTCTCAGTTAACACATTCTAGGCTGTCACCTACCCTGTTTTTAATGTCATCTGTAAAAGCATGTTCAAAAGCATCCCTGCATGGCCTTACTATTAATCACATAGTAGTGCTAGACAACAAATGTATATATATTTGCTGCATATGTATGCCTACACTTTAGTAAAGACAATCCACTGTTCTCTCAAATATGGATGGAATAGCTATATTCAATTAAATATAAACCACACACACACCACCCTGAAAAAATAACAATAAAAATAGAGATATGGCTGTAGAATATTCAGAAATTAACTAAGCTTTTAAATAAGTTTTAAAATAGCTTTTTCCTGCTGGCCTCTTTCTTCTCTTCTGAAGGATTTTAATTAAGTTCTTATCAATTTTCACTGTTACTACAAGAAGTGATAAGGGCTAGAATGTATTAGTTTGCTTGCAAAGTCTACCTGATTGTTTCTAACAATCCAAAACTTCTTTTCTCTGAAAAAAAAAGATTCTGATCTTTTTTCTCTTTACTGAATGAACTTCTTGCTTTTTAATCTGACTGAATTATGGAAAAAAAAGTATACTTTTAAACATACCCACATACATACGCAAAACAGCATCTTTCAAAACTGGGCAAGAACTAGGAATGAAATGAGAATGTACTTTTCTGTCAGGATCATGTAATAACAGTCTATGTCCTAACACAGAACATAATAGGAGCCACTTTTCTGACAGATTGATTAAACCCAGCTTCGAAGCAGCACAGATTAAGTTCCCTTGTGCAGGAAACAATAAACTATTAGAATTTTGTAACACCAGCAACACATATTTCCCAAGGCTTGCATGGCTCATTGTGGAAGCTCAGAATGACAGCCATTACTTTTCACTGCAAAGGAAAGATAATTTCTCTGTAGAGAACAAAAATCCTTCTTAGTCCTTAAACTTTAATATCGAATGTTGAGACATACCTGTGAACTTCAGGAGGTTCCCTCTGGATTTTAGAACTTGCCTCCACAACCTCTTTGGCTACTTTTCCACTGCATTAAAAATAAGATAAATATTCAAGCAAATGCTAAGATGAGTTCATTACATGCCAAGTGCTACACATATATGCACAATTAAGTTACATTCAAAAGAAGAAAGGGAAAAGTAAAAAAAAAAATAATAAATTCCTGTGTAATATAATGTCCCAGGTTAAAACTTCTGCTGACCACTTGTCTGCAAAGCTACTGAATAAAAAGCAATCTTTTGTAGTGCAACACTAGGAGTGGGACTGGACTGTACCACTAATGCACCCCTGGTCCAGAGTTGCCCAGTTACAGGGTCATACAATCTCTACACTACTGGCCATGCATCCTTGTTTTTACAGAAACTGCACCAAAAGTGGAGCCCCGCTCTGGTGAAAACGCTCATTGACAGAAGTCTGCATGAAGCCTCCAGTTTATTTCATAAGTGATGCTAAAAAGACAACAGAAAGCCTTTTGAATCCTGACCTGAATTAGGTCTGAACTAGTCCTCAAGAAAGAAAAGGCCTCAGTTTGCCATGAGTAATTACTGACATTTTCTCGTACCTTCTGAAATGGTTTACCATGAAAAAGAAACAGGAAACACCCACCTGTATCGAAATCTACTGCCTTTAAAAAATATCTTGCTGCTGGACATGGTCTTGATCTGACTGGATTTTGCATACCTTGAAGAAAAAGAACAGAGGCTGCCATGTTTTCATTTTCAGCACAGAAGGAACCTGATAAGCAAAAAATGAACAAGGCAAACTACAAGCTTGGTTATTTTTATACCCCAATAATATTCAATAATTGGGCTTTCCAACTTTCTTTAAGGTCTTTAGATACAATCAGAATATAAAGCACACCTAAAACAATTTGGACAGTACAGAATGACTGAACATAAAACAAGTGATTACTGGGATAGCAAAGAAAGAAAATCAAATGCAGACACTTGTTGCATCTCTAGAGACTTTCATTCACAGGATGAAGGAAAGACCATGGTACACCAAAAGCCCTCAGGACAAGTTTGCCCTAACACCACCTTGTTTGTGGGAAGTATGGCTATTTCCACTTGCCCTCTAGTAAAACAAAGCAATAATAAAGAAGTGGTAACACCTGTTTTGTTCAAAAGTAGTTGCATTTCTGATGCCTCTATACAGTCAGCTTCTAAGTAGTCTACTTCATATCCTTCTGCTTTTATCTAACCATGAGGTATACAGGGTTGCTGTGTTGTTTATCACAAAGATCATGGAAGAATACCTCAGACACGGCATCTCCTTGATGTTTTCTGCCTTCAAAATGCCAAACTGATTTCATATCAAGTCTCTCATTCTCAGGCCCTAGTAGACAATCTTCTATGATTTATATCTACTTGAAAATAATCCACAGTCAACCCTGAGCCTAGACTGAAACAGGATTAAAGCTGTTTTTCAGACATGCCAAGCTATCATCACCTTATCTTCAATTCAAAGTCTCAAGCTCTTCTGAGCAGAGGAGAGGACCAAATCTAATTTAGGTTAAGTTTTATTATCATGGATTACTTACACAACCTGGCTACGTCTGTTCTAATCTTACTAGAATACCCTGTCGGTATCATACAGAACATAGACAAGATTTGTCTAATGCTGTGAAGTAACTAACAGTTCACACTGTACTGCTCATTTTCTCTGAAATGTATGAAAACTTCTGCTGTTTTAAAACTAGTATCCCAAGCCTTTATTTACAGATTGCTTTGGCTTCAGTCTCATGTTTGGAAGATTGTTGTTATTTTTCTGCACTCTGCACATTGACCATTACTATTTTCTCATCTTTTAGCCAGGTGCCTCTCTATTAAATATGACTACCAAGCTTCATTTTACTAAAGTAGTCCTCTTTAAGATCCACCAAAACTGAAACAGGCAAGCATAATTTTAAGCAATCATGCTAAAGAAATAACCCCTCAGCAGTGCCCCAAAGACATTTGGAAAGTAGAAAAAAATACGAGATAAACAGCCCTGCAGACACCAAGGTCTGAGAAGGACAGAAGGGAGGTGCTCCAGGTGCTAGAGCAGAGATTCCCCTGCAGCCCATGGAGAAGACCATGGTGAAGCAGGCTGTGCCCCCGCAGCCCATGGAAGACCACACCAGAGCATATAACCACAGAGCAGCCCATGAAGAACCCTGCACCGCAGCAGGTGAACATGCTCGGAGAGAAGCTGCAGCCTGTGGAGAGCCCACATAGGAGCTGGGCTCCTGGGAGGAGCTGTGGCCCATGCAGAGGAACCCATGCTGCAGCAGATTTATCCTGAAGGACTGTGACAGTGGGAAGGACCCATGCTGGAACAGTTCATGAAGGACACTGGAGCAGGGGAAAAGTGTGAGGAGGAAGGAGCATCGGAGAGAAACCGATATGAACTGACTGCAACCCCCATTGTCCATCTCCCTGTGCTGCTCAGGGCAAGGAGGACACAGAGGAGTCAGGAATGAAGGTCAGAAGCTGAGCCTGGGAAGAAACAGGGGAGAAGTGTTTTTAGTTTTTTCTTTATTGACACTTTAGAATAGAGTAAGAAGGTGAGAAACAAATTAAATTAACCTTCTCCATGTCTCTTTTGCCCGTGACAGTACGGGACAAGAAATCTTTCTGTCTTTATCCCAACCCACAAGCTTTTTCGTCTTATTTTCTCCCCTTCACCTGTTGAAGAGAAGGAGTGAGAGAGCAGCTGGATGGGCATCTGAAACCTGGTCAAGGCCAAACCCACCACAACCATGTATTTGTGACTAGAACCTGAACAGTTAATATTGTAACCATTTAACAAGCACAGAAAGACTATATTCCTATGCGTCTCCCTCAGACATCTTTACTTTCTATCTTTACTTTACTATCCCTCCCTTGAGTGGGAATTGTTTCCTATTCCATATACTTGTTTCTAGTAACATAAAATAAAACCACTCAAACACTATGCACTATTTTCCCAATTATATGTATTTACAATGATAATCTTATTAATTCAGTCTCAAACACAGTAGATGTTAAGATAGAGAATTAACAGCTGTATTGTGCCAGCTCGTATTTCCTGTTTCTTCACTGAATATATCAATTGAATAGATTATATTGATATATTATTGTATCAGTGTTGAAATGAAAGAATAAATCTCCAAAACAAAGCAGGTCATTAACAGCCATGTTAGAAGACACATTCTTCCTACTTAGTTATTATTTACCCTTACAGCAGGCCCCTGGTGTTGCTATGCTCCAACACAGAAACAATAATTTTTATAAAAAACTGCAAGATGCTGTAATGAGCGACTAAATGACAAGAATAAAAACTACATGCCTAAAGGGAAGTGTCAATAAACACATCTAACAGTCAATGGAGGGCAGAAAGAATGCATAAGAGCTTTTTAATGATGAACTATTTTCAGCTTCTCTTCTAAGGAATAGTGAGGAAGATATTCCTTTTTTCTAGTCAATTTACAGGCTTTTTTTCTTTTTTTTTTTTAGATGAGATGTCTGGCATCTTTCAAAATGTATCTGAGAACATTTCTTTGCTTTGTAAAATCATTGCAGAGACTTTTTTCAATCAATTCTTACTAAACCTTAGGTTTCAAGGGAAAGAATATGACCTACTGGCAGAAGAGCCCAGAGAATCAAGCATACCAGATTGTTTCCTCCATTCAGCAGCAGTGCTAAGATGAACAACTACGATCCCAGATACAAGTGCAGTACCATGTCCATCACACATCACACTACAGAGCAGCAAAAACAGTGCACTGGAAAAAAGTGTAATTATTCACTGCCAAACCCCCCTGCCTCATTCAGATTTTAAACAATTTATAATTGTGTCTTGAAAGGAAATAATATGCCTCATTAACTTGCACATTTTCTGCTTGCATTTTGAATCCTGTAAATGAAATGGAACATTTCACATTGAACAATTGTCTACTCACATGCACTTTTTTTTTTTACTTTTAGTATAGATAATAACTTTAGGCTTACATACTTGTAAAAAGCCTGATTCTCCACACCGCATTTCCAAAGATGCTTGCAGGCTGCTGGTGTAGAAGTATGGAATGACAGCACAGCCTTTTTCTAAGTGCAAGGAAAAGAAGGCAAATAAAAGTGACTAAATTGTTGAATTCTCAAAGAGTGAAGTAGCTATACCTGACAGCATCACCATGAACTGGATACACTGAAGACCAAGTTTTCCTATGTAACCTCAATCTGTAATTCACCCACAGAAATACAACTCATACGTAACTGATAGTTAAACTGCCCAAGCAATTGTTTCAGAAATAAACGATAATGATTGGAGGGGGCAGAGAAGAGCATGTGTACAAGCCGCTTGTAGAATAAATCTGTGCCAACTGTATTCAGGCCTAAATCAAAGGAGAAAAGTCTCTATGTTTAATATTCCATTTGCACAGTTGGTGCACTGCTTACCATCCACTTCTCCTTGTTACCTATGTCCTACCATCAAATCCTCCTTGCAACTACACATACATCCCTTGATATCTCTGGCATTATTTCCTTCCTCCATTTTCTATTGCTCACCTAGATTGCATCCAAAGTCATAATCCTGGGCTATATCACCCTGCCCTAGGGGAAGAGCTGATTATAGCATGCTGTAGGCAAACATCTCTGGGATTTAAACGGCAAGAGCACAATGATAGGATTCCTAACTACCTAGGACAGACTCCAGACTATTCAGCTGACCAAGATCTGAGCAGATCATAGAATCATAGAATGGTTTGGGTTGGAAAGGACCTTAAAGATCCTCAAGTTCCAACCCCCCTGCCATGGGCAGGGCCACCCTCCACTAGACCAGGTTGCTCAAAGCCTCATCCAGCCTGGCCTTGAACACCTCCAGGGATGGGGCACCCATGATCATAATTAGCCAAAACCACCTGATCCTGGTATCAGTGGCCATCTGAATTTTTAATCATATACAGATGCTGGTTTAGAGTGGACAGGTACAGCTTTAGCTCTTTAAAATCTGTTAAAACTTGACTACACAAATGACAAAAACCATGAGCATTCAACACAGCACTGCAGGAATGTTAAGGAGAAATGTCTCAACCCTTTCCAAATTGGACATTCTTTTGACAATAGCAATATTTACATTCACTCATATTCTATATTTTAGTTACAATATGAAGTACAATTATTGATTGTTTGGAAAGTTTGTTCAGTCAAAAAAAAATAAGCTTTAGTTGATTCTAAATCAAATACATAATTTCTGCAAAAATATTAAACCTGACCTCCTTCTGTGCTCCAAACACATAAAAAGTCTTCCCTTCAAATTTCAGTTTATAGACATCAGACCTAGAAAGAAAAAATAAATATAGTAAAAATAGATAGATCTACATGTAAGAAAATCAACTTACATGCAATTTTCCCTGATTACCAAAGTCAAGCAGGCTGTCAAAGAGCCTCATCTGAAGCCTAACAACATTTAGCACAAAAGCATTTAATATTCTAATTTTCTTTAGAGCAGAGAACATAAGCCCAGAGTATTCCATTTACATCCCTATGCACCTTCAAAGAACTAACTTGGTCTGCTGGAAAATGAAGAGGAAATTAAAAGTAGGCAGAAGCTTATGTTTACATTCTATCTACTACAGAGCTGTAATTCCTCTTATATCTTAAAAACTTAGAATGTCTAATGTAATTAAATTGAGGGTAAGATAACACTCTGTCCTTATTTATTTGTGGCTTCATATCTCACATCTTACGAACTACTTACAGACAGAACACAATAGAAAAAAAAAGAAAACATTTGACAGCAGCCTTGTCAGTTGCAAACCTAATGTCAAAACTTAATTTAACCACGGCTGAAAGGACAACCTACATATGGAACAGTGGTGCACCATATAAAGGCAGTATGATGCATTTGCTTAAATTGCAATGGAAATTGTGTCACAACCACAGCTAAAATAGAGACACTGTAGATTTTCATAAACTTCTCTGAAGATTTTGGATGTCAAATGGTTGAAATGGTAACAAGACCAAATGCCGGGTCCTGCACATCGGCTACAACAACCCCGGTCGACGCTACAGGCTTGGGGCGGAGTGGCTGGAAGACTGCGTAGAGGAAATGGACCTGGGGGTATTGATTGATGCTTGGCTGAACATGAGCCGACAGTGTGCCCGGGTGGCCAAGAAGGCCAACGGCATCCTGGCTTGCATCAAAAACAGTGTTACTAGCAGGAACAGGGAGGTAATTGTCCCCCTGTACTCGGCACTGGTGAGGCCGCACCTCGAGTACTGTGTTCAATTTTGGGCCCCTCACTGCAAGAAAGACATTGAGGCCCTGGAACGTGTTCAGAGGAGGGCTACGAAGCTGGTGAGGGGTCTGGAGCACAGGAGTTATGAGGAGCGGCTGAGGGAGCTGGGATTGTTCAGCCTGGAGAAGAGGAGGCTCAGGGGAGACCTTATTGCTCTCTATAACTTCCTGAAGGGAGGTTGTAGTGAGCTAGGGGTCGGCCTTTTCTCTCGTGTAGACAGTGATAGAACTAGAGGCAATGGTTTCAAATTGCGCCAGGGGAGATTCAGGCTGGACATTAGGAAATACTACTTATTGGGAAGGGTAGTCAGGCACTGGAATGCACTGCCCAGGGAGGTGGTGGAGTCACCGACCATGGGGGTGTTCAAGAAACGTCTGGATGTTGTGTTGAGGGATATGATTTAGTTGGGAAGTATTGGATATGGTTGGACTGGATGATCTTCTAGGTCTTTTCCAACCTTATAATTCTGTGATTCTGTGATTCTAGAGACAAGGCCAATTATATCCCTGAGACTTTAAAACACAGATTTTGTTTTAACATTAAACAACAAAAAATCATTCCAGTTGAGAAAGCTTTTCCATTGAAAAGAAAATCTCAAATATTAACTTGGATTTTTACTATGTAGTGCAAATTTCAGCTAGTATCAGTTAAAGCTACTAGCACTGACTTCTAGGTCTCAGAAATGAAAGGAGCAGTACATGGTGTTCAGATAAATCTCACCAGATCAACCTTCCAATGGCCAGTGTAACACTGAGAGAGCTTAATATCTTTATCACTATTTCATTTTGTGTCTGGTTTATATGCCAGTGGACTAAATGAATACACTGAGATCTCCAAAAGGACATATTATCTTTAAGTAGAATGAAAACCTAAGCACTGTGAACACTTGGCAAGTTCTATTCTCTCCTTCCTGCACCACAGGCTGACATTACAGCTACACTGTCCTTATGCCAAAAGCACCAACCTCTGAAGCACTGTGACTTAGGTGTACCTGAACTTAACCCTGGGGAAACTACAGCAGAAATCCAGGATCACAGATGGATGGTATTTGACATGTCCCCAGAGCTCCAGAAGGAACTGAATCACACAAACAGGACTACACTGACTTTATACCTCTGAGGATTTCAGGTGAGTCAGCTATTGAGGAGGTTTCTGTGGACAGCCAGAAAGAGTCCAGCTCTACACAAAAAACCCACCTCACAGTTTCTTCACCTTCTGCCCATCTTCTTCCCACAAGACAAGCTGGGACCACTCAGGTAGGGCAGCCAAGTCTAAGAAACTGCCATTGGCACCGGTTTAGGATCAGGGCTAAAATGAGATTTATCAATGTCTGACCATGGCTATGCTCACTCGGCACAACATCACTGAGGACATGGCCTCTGCCCAATTAAGTCAAATGTTTTACAGGAGCAGAAAGGAAAAGCAAAGCCAGTCAAACCAAGGACAACTACATAAGTGTCCACTTCTTAAAAAAAAGAGTCTAAAAATTAAAAATTCAAAGGCATTCCCATCTCCTCCTCTGCTTACCAAGTAAGTTCTTTTATAGTTTTTCAAACTGAGGTTAATTAAATGAGGAAACACAACATGTCCAAGAGTCAAATAAAGATGTTTACTCTTGTAAACTATTCCAGAAACCTCTGCCAATAGGCCTCACTGGTGATTTACAGCATAGCTGAAAAATCAGCTTACTCAGTTTTAGCATTTCTTCATTATGTTGACTAATGCACCCTGTGAAATAATTTTCACTGGAGGAATCACAGAATCATAGGATCGTTTGGGTTGGAAGAGACCTTAAAGACCATCAAGTTCCAACCCACCTGCCATGGGCAGGGACACCTTCCACTAGACCAGGTTGCTCAAAGCCTCATCCAGCCTGGCCTTGAACACCTCCAGGGATGGGGCATCCACAGCTTCCCTGGGCAACCTGTTCCAGTGTCTCACCACACTCACAGTGAAAAATTTCTTCCTAATGTCTAGTCTAAATCTACCCTCTTTTAGCTTATACCCATTACCCCTTGTCCTATCACTACACTCCCTGATAAAGAGTGCCTCCCCATCTCTCCTGTAGGCCCCCTTCAGGTACTGGAAGGCTCCTGTAAGATCTCTCTGGAGCGTTCTCCACAATGAACAATGCCAACTCTCTCAGCCTGTCCTTATATGGGAGGTGCAAGACCAAATTATTATTATTTCACTTCTCATCTAAGATCCTTTAAAAGAGAAACATGATGGGGTAAGAGAAGGAATATTCAAATGGTCCATCTTAAAGACAACAAATGCAGGTGAAGATAGTAGGAAGATGGGAAGACACAGCAGAAGAGACTTGCATATTCATCTACTCTTACTTCACATGCTTACCATTTTAACAAATGAATTCTTTTATTCCCCTGGAAAACTACAAATCCTGCAGCTGTGAATCCTAAAAATGTAGTCATTCCCATTGAGTCCTTGAAAGAGAAAAAAAACAAATATAATTTTTTTACTTCATGAAGTGAGGTATTTCTTACTAATAGCATAAATTGTTACCCTACAATAGATTACTTCTATTTCACTCTCCTTTTCAAAACAAATTTTGCCTTCAAATTGTACATTTCTAAAGAACAAAGTCTGCTGTTTGTAATACAGGCCTCATTTATTTCTAGGCATTCAAATGAGTAACAGTATCTAATGCTTTGTTTCCATCTACCTGTAGCTGATGACAATGGGGGAATCCTTAGGTATAGTTACTAATTTTTTCTGAAAACATACGTCTGTGCATTCATAACGTGCTGACTAACTGCAACCCAGGGATTCATATCCGCTTCAACACTGATATTTTTGAAGATTTCACTATATATTGTTGCTCTGTGAGATACTGTTTTGGAAGTACCACTGACAGCATTTACTACAATAAGCAAGTACTCTTTCAGTACTAACGAGAACATACAGTGATACTTGCCTTTCAAATAGGAAAGACCATTTTTAAATTTTTAATTCCACAATAAAAGTTCTGGCTCATAGTTTTTGAGCAATTATTCAGGTGAGTTATGTACTAACTGGATTTACTGTCCATCCCAAGTTCCAGACCCTCACCTTGCTGAAGTTTCTCAACTGTATTGTACCTTATGTTCCACCAGTAAAATAAGGGGGAACAAAAAGAGCAACGCTTCTTGAGGAGCAGCCACAGCACTGGAAAGAGCTTGTTGCAAGAAGCCAGGAAAGCACCTTGCTTTGCAGTTCACTTCCAGAAGACGGAAAAATTTTCCTTGAGCATGGGTCGTGAACCTCTGCATGCACCCACACTACAAGCCCCGCTGAACAGATAAAGAGGATATTCTGAGACAGTTTTGACTCTGTCCTAAGTGCCAACATAAGTTGCCGGGGTGCCCTACAAAAATCTGCAGTTTACTAAGTCACTGACTTCACTGAGGTCTGAACCAGACCCTGTATTTCACAGAGGAGCACCATTCCTAGCAAAGTATATGTAAAATTCGATGCAGCTTTATGTTGGAGCTGACCATTTAAGGGTGCTCACCACCAGAACAGCTCACTGGACAGCACTGCTGTTCCACCAAATGAGATTATTTACAAGCCAAAGTAAAAGCAGCGGTTAAAAACATAAAGCAAGTAACACTAAAAACAAACACTGAAGATTAAGCAAGATAAACCCAACTAATCAAAAATGTAGGTGTAAGAGATAATCGGAACTGGTAACTAAAATCATCTTCTTAAAGAGAACCACAAACCAGTAAAGTGGAGAAATATAGAATCACAGAATCAT
>VZTO01002942.1:144484-201410 GCA_013400615.1 Syrrhaptes paradoxus | reverse complement strand
AAAAAAATTAAAATGTCCTTTTATTTTTTCAAATCTCAAACTGGTTCAGGTCTCAGGATAATTCCCACTGCAAATTTTATGTTGTATATTTAATACTATTTGGTTTCAAGTAATTATCTGTTTTAAATATTACTGTTTCAGTTTTCTTGTATGCCCCAAGGCAACTGTGTATAAAGCTATCAAAAAGATAGTATATTCAAAAAAAAGAAAAAAATATGTACAGTTTTGTCGTATTTTTACAAACCCATGTCTATTTATCATAATTTCTAATTATTCTTTTTGCTTTACTGCATATTATTAGTTTAATTGAACCATAAACTTTAGACTAATAACACCAATTTGTCTTTCATTATACTTTGCTCTATTAACTTTTACAAATGGGTTCATCTCAGCTGCTGATTGATGGGCGCACAGTAACTGTGCTAGATTTCTTGCCCACAAACAGCTACATTACACTTTCTGATCTTGGAAAAGGTTTTCTCTTTCTTTCTTTCTTTTCTTTTTTATGGATATGAATTTTTATTTTTTATTGTTGAGGTCTAAATACAAGATACATTTTGTAACTTGCCTCTTCCAAACATTAGCCCTTCTGGCAGAAACCACCAGCAGTAATAAGAGCTAGAGTTGTAAATTATTTCAAGGGATCCTTTTCAAAATAAAATGCTTGGTTCAGGGTCCCAGTAAAGCCCTATTCACTTCAGAATTTGGAGAATTTAAATCTCCTAGTGCTCTTCATAGGCAGGAACTTCTCTGCCAAGTGGTGGGAATTCCATGAAAATGTAAAATCACATACATCTCTTTGGGAAAAAAGCACATAGCTATAAAATGACACAAAAGTAACAGAGAACATTGCAAAAAAGATATTTCAAGGTCACTTAGAAAATTTGTAGTTTCGTTAGGGGCAAGACTTTTCTTAGCAGCCCGGTCCTTAACATCCTCTTCTACTGTATTCACAAACCTAATTAATGTGCAGGAAGAAAGAAGGATATTGAAAGTAAGCTGGTCTCTCCCAGCTGGGTCCAGTCTGGTCTGTGGTTACTTGGGCCAGCCTCCCAGGCTGAAGTGATGCACTGCCTTGCCCTGTCCTGTCACCAGAGATTAATTCTGTGATTACTGTCCCTGTCCTGTGAAGATTTCTGGATATCCAGTCCAGCTGCCACATCTTTGAAAAACACAGAGAACAAACAACACCCTGTGCATGCTTTTCCTATCTTTGCCTTTGCTACTGAGGCTCTGTTTCTCAAATAACTTACAACATAGTTTTCTTTCTTTCATGTTCTTCTTCCATTTAGAAAACCCCAAATATTTTCTCCTTTGTACTATCCATTCAGCCTCTTACACACAGACCTCAAATGCACTTGTCTTTCCAAGACTCCTTCCAGGCAGAGCCAGGCAGATGAGATCTGCAGTGTCACCAGAAAGAACAGGGAAAATGCAGCCACTGCAACAGGGACCTTCTTGAGTCTGAGTCCCACAGAAAATTATGGGAGAAAGCACATGATTTGAATAAGGGTAAACATGTGACCCACAAGTCAGAGATACTTTTAAAATTAGCTGTGTATCACCACATTTGTGAGAAAATTATGGCAAGCTGGGGGAAAGAAAGTGGAGAACAGATGTAAAAATGACAGCTTCAGAGGCAATCAAGCAGAATGAGAGCAGCATAGGAACAGAGACAGGATCCATGTGAGGAAATTGGGAAGAAAGTGGAAAGGGAATGGAGGTTAATCCCCCCCCCCCCAAAAAAAAAAAAAAATAAAAAAAAGAGAAGATGCAAAGAGGAAGAAAGGAAGAAGCAGAGTGAGGTGGCAACCCATGCAGCCTTATGGCATCTGAAGGTCCTGTTCTTTGCTGTGGAAATACCTTGTTGTGCATCTTCACCAGTAGAAAGAGAAATGTGCTTATTCCAAATCAGCATCCCAGGAGGAGTGTCCCTAAACAGCAACCTTTGTGAGAGAAAAGAGTCCATTTTGGAACCGCCATGAAGCCTACCAATGGGAAATATTTACCTTGGGAGCTTGATAACCCAAACAGTAATATCCTTCACAAAGCCAGTGTCTCACCAGCTAGATGGCTGTGACATACTTTTCATTTATATGGAAAAATGGGGTTGAAGCAGTAACTTCACAGCAAGAAGTAGCAGAAAAGGTGTAGGTGTGTTTCTGCATTTTTACATGTCCCCGTCACAGTGTTTTATTGCATTCAGATGTTTTCTCTTTTGCACAGATCTTACCGGGACCAGCCTGAAGTACCAGAGTTTCAGAGATTTTCCAGTGGGTTTTCAGTGTTTCAAGGGAATGTTATGACTGCTGGGCTACTAGTTAGAAAAGGAAACATCCTCTCTCTTGTTGGAGGTTGGTTTTGGTAACTACAAGCAGCATTAGTTTCAAGTTAGCGCAGAAGGTAAGGATACTGAACAGGAGGAGAACAAGTGAGAGCTGCATGCTTCCTACAGTAATTGCTGGAGCACAGTAAAGCACGATAGTGACATTTTATTAGGTTAGTTTCTATGTCACTACACTCAGATATTCACAAATGACGACTCAGGCTTGTAAAACAATTACATCATTAAATTAATTATGAGACTTGGTAATAAATAATGCATCTGGGGACTCTGCATTTGCCATCTGCATTTTTGAGAATACTCCTGGAATACACTGAGGTTGCGTTTTCAAGTGTCTTCATGCAGCCAGGTGGGCTTTTCTAAACAAAGGTGGAGATTTCCTAATAATCACATATCTTTGCAGGTCGTGGCTTCAGAGAAAATGTCAACTATATTATTGCTCTAGAGAAAGCCGTGAGAGGTGGCAAGGTTTCTAATCTCCCACAAAACATTTTTTATATGTATGTATCTTGAATATTTTGTATTTTGTAACCAATGTTCAGGTTTTGAAATCTGAGCTGTAATACTGAGATTTTCATGGATGCTTAAGCTACCTTATATGCTTATGTTCTCTGGTGGTTTTTAATGAGGGAAACAGCTATAACTTTTACTAAGACAAAGAGGCTCCTTTGTCTACAAAAGTCCCCACACCCTGTATGTCACATAAAGGGATGTCTAGTGAGTGTATAATATTTTGCAATAAAACATATCCTTACTTTATCATTGAGCACCAGACCATGCAGTTTATCAAGCTAAACTTTTGTGTAGGTAATCCTGTGATGATCTAATTTGAATGTAAAACAATTACATCTTCACTACATGCACATTTGCAATGGCAATAAAGTTTCCAGTGGGCAGTTATTAACTTCTGGTGGTGTTTTCAGTGTTTATTTTTGAAAGGACAACTGTGAATATTTTTCAATAAATTAGTTAGCTGTTTTTTATTATCTCTACTACATGGATCTACAAATACTATTTACAGTAGAAAAACATAAACATTTCTTCCTTCATGTGAAAGTGGTGTTTCTTCATGGTATGTCATAATCTCTGTGTTTTATACTGACACTAAAAACGATGAATCAGTTCAGTTTTCCATATGTTAACTTCTTTACTGTTCCTAATCGTATTTCAACTATCAAAATAAAAAGATAAAAAGGGATAAAATACTCCCTTTACAGTAATTTCACTGATTTAAGAAGAAATAAATTGTTTCTTTAAAAAAAAAAATCTCTTATTCTTTGCCTCAATTTCTGTGTCATTCTGCCTGGTGTCTGTGTCAGAAAATGGAAACATCATTTTGCTGTAACAGAAAACACAATTTTCTTATTGTATTTCTCACTGTGGCCATCCATGTCCTTATTAGAAAATAATGAAAAGTTCTTACAAAAGCTTTTTCTTAGTTTTTAAAATGGCAATATGGATAATAATTATTAATAAATAAAATTTTGATCCATATTGCGTTAAGGTGAAAAGGAAGAAACTAAAAATTCAGAAAAACATCTGAATACAATAAAATATTTCAGAAAAAATATTATAACTGAAATGTACGTGTCCAGATTTATTCCTTATTGAAATATGTACTTGATTCCTCTTCTTGTTACTGAGAGTGTATTTGACCTGTCAATTATTTAAAATGATAACAAAGTTTATTGCTGAATTTTTCAAAAAAGATGTGTAACTATTGACTTTTACACTGACACAAGGTTTTTCACGTGTGTAATTCGGAAAGAAGTAGACTACTTTTTACCATAGAAAGAACGTTTTTCTCTGCATGTTTTAAACAATTATTTTCTGGACATATGCTTTTTGGCTCGAAAAACTCTGCAGCTTATGAAGTTGTTTGTTATGTTGCTGTGATTTTATACACAATAGAAGGGTGAGGAAAAGGTCAGCAATAACTCTGCTGTTGCATTTTCACTGGGAAAAACATAATATTGATCGATAAGGAAATGGAAAAACCACAACTATTAGCCTCTTACTTGATCTTCTCCGACCTTTACCCTGCCATGTTGATTTTATTCTTAAATGTTATGTCTTTTGTTCCAAAGGTTTGTCCTTTCTAGTCTTTTATTTAATTAATACATGATCTTCTTTACTCTCTCTAATGTTAAAACGTGAACTTCGTTTTTAATCCTTGTTGAACTGTTGTCCTCTTTACACTCAGCAATGCACATGGGATAATAACACCATAGGAGCTGGCCTGCTTAAAACTACTCTATCTGATGGATACATAAGTAAGTTCATCAAATTGTTTTTGAGGTCCATAGAAAATTAGCTTTAAGGATATGTAAGCTCTTTAAAAAGAAAATTTAAATCTCACACTCTCAGTCTTTCTGGGTGTAGACCAAAGAGCAGAAAATATGGTATGGAACCTCAGTACTTTACTAAACATCTATGTATCTGCTAGGTAATGAGTATAAGATGTACTCAAGGAAGCACGGTACACGGTGAGGGCACTCTGCATGTGGTACTATATTTGATACACATGCTCACATGGGGACGGGTGTCATGGCAAAGCCACCGGTGTGCCTTGCTTTGCCTTTTGGCACAAAATCTTCTCATGCACTGCCAAAGATGACAAACCATATGTTTCGGCGCTAAAAAGGAATAAAGGCCATTTTTATTCATGGAGGTATAAGAAAGCAATTAAATGAAATATGCAAGGATAAACACATACAGAAAGGGCAAGAAGTTGAATTTTGTTTTGTGCATTTTGGGCTGCACCCCTTGCTGAGGAGCAAGCAGTGGCAGAACGGCTCCCAGACTCAAACTCACTGGGAGAAGGTCACACAGGTGTCCCTGCCCTGCAGGCAGACAGGGACGTTGTTGTCCCACCACCCTGTCCTGGCCAGCACCTTCTTGTCTCCACACTCCTTCAGCCCATGAAGCACCTACTGTCTTTGGCAATGCTTTTAAAGAAAAAAAAAAAAAAAAAAAGGAACAAAACAACAACTGCCGAAGCCTGTAGGATTTTTTTTCTTCTGTCTCTCCTGCTTGCACTTCTTCTAAAAAGGGAGTGAAAACCAGCTCCAAACTGGCCTGAGACTGAGGTCACTCATTTGTAGCTTCAAGTAAATATATCAGGAATTCAGTATATCAATAATTTAGCTTATAGCTATGTTCTAAGTTGGTAACCGGGCTTCTAACTTCTTATTTCAGTTTTGTTTAAATGAAATAGGCTCCAATAGATTCATCTGACAGGAGGTGCTCTTTAACAGAAAAAAAAATTGGTTACAAAGTCAGTTGTACTCCTAGAACTAAACAGGCTCCTGAAACAAGTTAGACAGCTATAATAAGGCCTTTTTTTACAAAGAAGTAGAATTCTGATACCTTGAATCCAAGAGTTTTAAAATAATTGTGAGAGTTGTTCCTGGTAACATTTTAAAATTTCATAATGGCAGGGAAGTTCTAAAGGATGGCAAGTTAATTTGTATTTTGAAACAATCTTTAGAATAAACCTGTAAAGATGACACTGAGTCTATGAGAATAATGGGATAACTGATACGAAAAATAAAGGATGAGAATATAACTAATTTCAGTTGACATTTTTTATATTTTTTTCATAAAATAGTTCTTGCTGGCCTCGTTTCCTTTCTTAAGAGATGATGGGCTGATTAAAGGTACCTTTATTAGCCTGATCAGGCTGAATGTCTGTACAATTTTCCACATATTACCATGCAAATTTCACACTATCATAAGATGATATGATATGTGATAGATGAATGATAAATATCCAACAGTGTAATTACTAGAGAATCATAATCAAGTATGTTTCCACAGAGGTCTCACACAGACCAGTTCTTGCTCCAGTGCAGCCATAAATCATTGACAAAAGCACATAAGAAAATATAAAATAATTGTTGATAAGGTTTGCAGGTGCCACAAAAACAGATGGAATGGTAAAAAAATCATGATGACAGGTCATTTGTATAGGATCCTCTGCATCATTTAGTAAACTGGGAAGAAATAACATGCATTTTAATATAACCAAATGCAAGGCCAGACACCTAGGGATAAAAAGTACAAGACTTAACATTAAGGAGACAATACTTTAAGAAGCACTGAGCCTGAAAAGGCAGTAGTACTTTTTCAATGGAAATATTTTCTCATCTGGTGCTACAGCCAAAAGAATTAGTGTAAGTCTGTGGGTTTACAAACAAGAAAACATTGAATAGGGGGAGAAAGCTACATTATCTCTGTCCACAAAGTTACTGACACCATTGCCAAAATGCAGTCTGATATCTGTTCTTCAAAAAAGATAGTAAAAGTTTGGAGAGTGTCCAGGAAGAGCTACAGGAACGATTTTACAGACAGGAAATTCCACCTTATGACCAAACCTACAGGAAGCTTAAAGATTTTAGTGTATCTTAAAGAATTACACTCCAGGATACGTATGTGTCGTTTATATAGTTCTCTAACTATTGAAAGTGTTTCCTTTTAATAGGGTGCTTGAATTCAGAAGAGAAAAGCACCTGCTCCAGCAATCAGAATATAAAGTGATAACACTATGTATAGAAAGACTTTTTTTTTTTAATTTGAACTTTTACATCAAAATGGAATGGTTTTTTTCTCTTTCCTAAAGGATATTTTGCAGTCAGTCACAAGTTCTTAAACTCAATGCCAGATGAAATTAAATGGCTAATTCATACAGAAAACCAGATGATATTCTAGTCTTAAAAATCTTTTAACCTCTGTGTATCTTGCATATAGCAATACTTCTCTGTAGAAGTCTTTGGCACAATGCCAGAATAAAAGGCTGTGCTAATCCTTATTATTTGTTCACATTTTTTTTTTTTTTGTCTCAAAGGTGAACAGTTGTTAAACAATTATTACAGGCTTTTTTTATAACATTGAACTCCTCTATCATCACATCATTATTTCCCCAGCTCTCTCATTTTAGGTGTTTGAAAGTTGCTTTCAATTGCAAATTAGCCAGGGCAAAAAGAAGAGGGGCAGTGAAATCTCTTCATATGGAACATGTATTTGATTTTAGTGACCTCTGCTCTCGGATGTTTGTTGTAAATAAGGATTGTATAGTAAAGAAAAGGTTGATAGATATATTTAATGTAATGCCAGTTATTCCTTATGAAGCCTAATTTATTCTTCTCCAAGATTTTGCATATTTCTTCCACTGTGTGAGGTTAGGAGGAAGAGCCACAGATAAGAAAGTATCTGGAAGACTCAACAAGTTATCTGCCTTGACCTTTGGAGAGCCTTAAAGGGAAGTGTTGTCACTCTGAGGAGATGTAGAGGTCATACTAGGCACAGAGCCAGCCTACAACTTTTTTTAGAGTGTGTCAGAGCCAGGGCAAAGTGAAGACAGACTAGACTTAATCCTTTAACCTAACCTGTCAAAACTGCATCAAGTCAGCACTGCCAAATCTGCAGCCACCTCATAAGTCAAAAAGGTATGCATGAGTGCATTTATGAATTTGCTTTTGAAAAGCGGTTTTATGGTTTGGCATTCACAGCATTATGAAACCTGGCCACATCACTGGGTATGAAAGCACAAAGCTAAATGCCGCCTGCTGCATGAGCAATTCATCCCACCAAGTAGTAAGAAGATATGAACTAAGATTATTGCAAAAGATGATTGTTTTTAAGGGATACTAACTTCAAAATGTAAAAAATACAGACTTCAAAGAAATAAGCTTTGTGTTATTTTAACAAAAACAGTAGAAATAACCTACTTGTCAAATCCACAGTAATGGATAAAGCACACAGCACATTAACCTGATATGTTGTATTCATTGACTGTGCAGAAAATATTGTTCCTGTGTGAAGATGATAGTTTGTTTAGAAGAAACATTTTTTTAGGTATCGGGGGGAGGTGTTGCATATATGCATGTGTGCATGTTGGCTTGTGTGTATGTATGTTCATGTGCATTTTGTGTGAACCTGCAAATAGTTATAAAAGAAGCATTCATGTGAAAATAACACAAATGCATGCAAAACACAGGGCCATATCCTAACCTCTGCAAACTAGCTTGGCTGACAATGGCACCACAACCACACTCAGACGTGACAGTTGTCATAACTCTCTATATGGCTGTGAACTTTAAATTGTAAATATACCATGATGCAAATGAAAAATGATAGAAGGCTTGTTTTGTGCTGTTAATCCCTGAGCTTTTCCTTTAGATTGATGAAGACACAATAGCAATATTATCTGTCCTTAAGGAGGATATTCTGAAAAGTATAGCCTGGATAAACAAAGGGACTGGGACTATAACCCTACCTTGAAGGAAAGGATTGTAACCTGCAGAAAAAAAAAAACCTAATGTTTTGGTCCTTGGTTGGGTTGGTGCTGCAAACCCACATCTAGACATAAGAAATAGACCACCTCCCTTACTTTTTCTGTGAGGGTTCACATGGTCACTGTTGGCAGAAGCACCCTGCAAGCCACGGCGTGGGCTCCTTGTCTGACCCTGGGACAGGCCAGGGCTCAAGCCCTTGCTCCAGGGCTTGTTTAAGTACTTTTACTGCTGTTTTCCTGGAGCATGGCATCCAGCTTGGCCCACTTGGGGCAGCTGGAGCACCAAAGTAGACCTTGCCAGGTCCATCTCTCCCTTGCAAAATGCAACAGCTCCACCTGCCCCAGGGCTGGTGCTTCAGCCAGCATGGGGCTTTGTGTCGATCAAGGAGCCTTGAAGAGAATGTATGCCCACGTGCGTGGGTGGGTGTATGTCTTGGGGTGGCTGGTGCCATAGAGAGATTTGTGTCTGTGAGGGACAAGGACAGAGCATGAGTGTGATCTTTGCCTTAATGATCAATTAACTGGGAAATTGTCAAAAGAAAATGCAAAAATGTCAAAATTTTGTTAATAGTTCTTGCTTGTGAGCTTTGAAGAACCGTTAATGACACTTTGAGATTTTTTTATGCTGGAAACATCAAAACTAAAATGCAATCTTCTTTTATCTTGGAAAACAAGTGTGCTCTCATCTTAATGAGTCACCTGAGCAATTCCAAGTCCATATATTACTTTCCACTTGGAACATGACAAAATTGGAAACCTGTGAGAAGTAGACCAAAACATGAAGAATAAAAGGAAAAGAACGTATAATGAACTATTGAAGAAAATAGGGGAGCCTGAATTATAAGTGAAATCAAGTAAAAAATGATCTTAAATACATGTGCCAGGGATTTTAATTCATATATATGAATATGAAACCTCCATCAACTAGTCAAGAATTCCACTTTCAGAAGGAGCAGGAGGTTGGCAGATATTCCCAACAGTCTTCCTGCTTTTCTGAGGAATGGCTGTGGCAGTCTATATATATGATAGCCCAATGGTCATGTTGGGCACAAATATTAGCTTTGGCAAGTGGATACAAATTGAGCAGTCTAGCTGATTGCTAACAGGAAGAAATCAAGACCCTTTGCCTTCAAATCAGAATAGGGTTGAAAAATACTAAGAATCACAGCTATTTCAAAGGAACAGAAAGTATGCTGTTTCATGCCTAAATTGCTGAAGATATTTAATATAATATTCATAGAGCATACATTTACAAACAAATGAATTATAAAGCTGCCATAAAACCTGGATTATCTGCTACTGCTCCTTTTGGATAGAAATGAGTCATTTCAGGATATGTGAAGAAAAACAGATTTCTAGCTTCAAATACACATACCAGGACATATATTAACTTACATTTTCAGACTTTAATGCCAGAAGGCCAGTCCAGGTTTTTGGGAGGACTGTCTTTATAACCCAAGCCTTAACTCCTGCCTCAAACCTCTAATGGCTTACAAATGGCCACAGGCCTGAATCTACACTCAGAGATAAAGATTTCTGTCTTTCAAATGAGAAATTCCAGGTTTTTTCTCATCCACCACAGTCTTTACTCAGACTTCTTTCTTGTGCCTTTTGCAGAGGACAACTCCTCTGTAGTGAGAATGTGTGTTATGAAATGCTTATTTTGCTCCCCAAGTATTAAAGATCCTCATTACACGTTTCACAACTGGTGCTGTAAGAATACACTGTAAAAAGGTATCCATTTCTTCAGAATAGGCATTGTAACTTTGGACAATTTATAACATGTATAGCCATGATAAAATTAGTTTATATCTAATACTACTGGTGCAACACAATAAATTAAAGGTGAATGTGGATTAGAAACACTGCAATAGTTGTATTTCAGCTGCATCTCAGTGAGAAAGTTAATGGCTCTGTTACCTGAGAAAGAAGAGTGGGAGAGAAGACCTTGCTGTACTCCTGTTAAGTATTTGTATATGTCATCCAGTAACTTGAGAAGGGTAAAGAAGAAAATTAGTTTTTATGTGTCACACAACAATTGAATGAAATTAGAACTCAAAGTAGATTGTAGCCATACAAACCTATTCTAGTGAATGCAAAATCAGAAGGTGCAAGTTTGCCATTTCTAACTAGTAACCTTTGGACAGTTTGTTTGTTTTGTCTTGCCCAGATCTCCAAATGACAATTGTCACAGGAGACTAAGCATTACCATTTATACTCAAAGAGCTCAATATGATGCATGTTGCTCTGCTGAGCTAAATTACATGGGAAAAGAGATCAAGAAGAAATAGGAGATCCTTATCAAAAAACTTTTTGAATGTAAATGTGTATTTGTTTCAGGTATTTAAATGAAATGAAGTTAAAACTTTTTAACAGCTACTCCTGACACTGAAACAGAGAAAAAGAAAAACTGGTGGCAGGAGGAGCAGGAATCTCCCAGTGTCTCAGGGAGTGTTCCATTCAAGGGTCTCAGTGGTACAATGCAAGCCTTTGTTTTGAGCTCACCCCCAAGGGTGTGGTGGACTCTTTGTACTTGGAAGTTGGTGGGTTTACTGACATTATTCCAGGGAGCCAAACTTTATTCTGATCAGACTCAGAAACACCCTCTTCCACCTCTGACAGGACCCTGATTGCTCTAGTGCTTTAGATCTAAGTTACTTAAAGATAGCGAATGAGGCTGGTCAAATGCTGAAGGGCTGCCAAGATTACAGGCCTGTTGGCCCTATCACTTTTGTTATTAATTATGATAAAGCTGTACAAGCTGCAACCTGGTCCATTCAGCACAGACGCTGGGACAGCTTTCCTCCCTTCTAGTCCCCTCTTTTCACTGCTCCAGCTATTCTTAGCTAGGGGAACAGTCCCTGGTGGGATGATTGTCATCTGGTATATATACATTGCAGCAGCTGACTCAGATAACCAGGAAACTATAACCAGCTCCCTGACTGCCCTGGGAACTTGGTGGCATCAGGGGGTCTGGCCCAGTACCAGGAACAAGCACACAGCCATGGACTGCATTTTGTAGGAGTAGGGTATGTTTCTGATGCTTCTTCACTTTTCAGACTTACATCATGAAGACTTGCAAAGCAGTGAAATGTACAGACAAACTGCATAAATGAGACACAGATTTAAAGACAAGCAGACAAACAAAAAGATGTCCTAAGGAACTTGATGGTGTTTCTATGATTAGCACTTTGTGTCATCACTGTGGAGGTCTCTGTCTCTATCTAAATTACAAAACCAGTATACCTTGTTTTGCTTGTCAGTGATGGCTTCCTGTTTCCTCCTGACTCACCTGCACAGTCCTTACTGGTCATCTTCTGTTCATGTATCTTCCATGTAAAGCAAACAAGGCAGAATTATTAAGTCATTATTAACCTTCTGTGCACAAGGTTACCCTCTCCACAAAAAACACCTTCTGAAAGTCTCTGTTATTAAATTCATTCTAATGTGAATTCTGAAAGTTAGTATCCCACAAGAAAAACCTGCATGAAAGGAGGAGTGGAGAGACAGGTTACAAGCAACTGCGTGACAGGATCCAGTAAAGGCTGTGGGGCCTCGGAGCTGGGAGGACTTCCTTCTGATGGAAGTGAACAATTCTCTCAGCTTGAAATATGCGTATAACTTCACCCCTAGGCTACAGTTTCATAGACAGTTGAGCCCATAATGTTTCATTGCAGACAAAAGGAGGAAATCTTGCATACCCCATGCCTGCTTCCTATCCTCCTTCCCCTGCTCCTTCCTCCCTGTCTCTGCTCCCAGGTGCAGGCCTCTGCCTACTCTTGCACTTCTTGATTCCTTTGTTGATTTGCATCAACTCATGAAAATAGTAAAATAACTATTCACTTATTTTTTCCATGAGTTACTTGTCTGCTGTTTTGATCAGCTAAACTGTCTCGTGCAGGAGCACCCTTTGTCTCTGCATTTTGACCCACAGAGAACTGAATTAGGGCAACACACTTCTGTCCCCCTGCACAACCAGAAGAGGCTGAGGCAGTGTGCTCCTTGCATCTTGTCCTTTTACTGCCTAACCAAGGTTTGGTTGCTCCTTCTGCTGCACCTAAAGGATGGTGATGGGCTCAGCCCTTGTTTTGAATAAAATCCTTGACTATGTTTGAACTTAAGCTCTACATCAGCTATTCAGAATAACAGCACTACTTCTTGATCAGAACTGTAAAAGTGATACATCACGGCCCCCTGTGCGGTGACCATTCACCTGAGAAGCTGATGGAGTTGTTTTTCTGAGTGGTCAATGAGCTGCAATTTCAGGCGTCCCTGACAGCAGATATTTCAGCCATCTTTGAAAGTCTCGGCACTGTACCACAATCCATTGTTGGAGTTTTCCTGCCACCGTCTCCACTCTGTGGTTCCTATGCCATTCTGGTTTGCAAAGTGAAAATCCCTGGTAGTGATCCTTGCTTGTCCCTGGTACAGTCTTTTGCCAGCTCTCTGCTTTTGTTCATTACTATCCAGAACTGATTTCACAAAAACCTCTATGTTTCAAGATGAAGGTATAAGGCAGTCAACACACCAAGAGTCTTTGATTTAATAACAAAGTCTAGATCCTGAAGATCAATGAAGTTATGTCCTCACATTCAGAGATCCCACAACAAGCTCTAGTCAATCTCTCAAAGCCTCAGTGTGCAGAATTGTGCAGAGTGAATGCAGCCTGTGGACAGTAAGCAGCAGTGGACGGCTGTTCACACACACTGGAGGAATAGGAGGAATGAAGTTATCACAAGAGAACATGGCCAGTCAGGAGCTGGTAGCAAGTTTTCGCACTTATCACTGCTCGCCTTCGTCTGTCCTCATGTCAGGTTCAAAGTACCCCTTTTCCCTAGATAGTGAGTAGAGTAGATATATATACATAAAATATATTTTTTCTTCCTTATTGCAGGGCCATTTTAGGAAATGGGCATGTCTGAGAAGGCACTTGGAGCTTTTGGGAGCTATTTATGGCTACTATTGTTATGACTAAATGGAATTTTAGTGAAGGAAAAAAAAAGAAGTTGGAAATGAGGTTGAGGCAGGAAAGTTTCTTTAGGTATAAGAGAACGCAGAGCAGTAACGGTGAGAGACTGAGAGAGGAAGTAAGAACACCAGCAGGGCTACTGGGAACAGTGCCAATGCAGAACTAGGATGAGTGATAAGAGTCATGGGGAAGTGGGGAGAAGAAGAAACAGAGGATTATGATGCATGAAAGCAAACCAGTCCACCCTCCTGATTCTGTGGCGTGTTCCACTTTGGAAATTTTTGTGCTCTATCAAAGCAAGGACTGTATCGCACAGCCTGGGCAGCCACCACAGTTGCAAGCTAATAGGAAAGGGAAGAAGTAGCAGCGTGCCAGTTAGGTCTGCATGATGGTGATAGCAAGCTGTGCAGGATTGGGAGGTATGCTAGCAATGTTTCCCTTATTTTGATAGGTGTGGTGGATATTTAGCTTCCAGCTTTATGGATGAAGATTAATGCTGTTCCCTCTTAACTGTTGCTTTGTGGAAGTCCAGATCAAGAGACACAAACCACCTCAGCAGAGAGTGCTGTTCAAGGAGAGAGAGAGGAGGCTATTGTGTGTCCAGATTGTTTCATACTCAGGCACTTTCCCTGAATCACTGCTGGGGGCTCTGTGTTTGGGCTAGGGGAAGTTTGACAGTGCTGCTGGAACTGCTGAGGAGCAGCTCCAGCCAGGTTGAGTTACCCATGGGCGGTGTGTCCTGGCCCCCAGATTAGGGTACCACACTAGTCACTCTTGTCTGAATGCTAAGACACCATCCTTTCTCCTATGGACCCTGCTCTGCACTTGAAGGAAACTTGAACAAGTAAGGAGGGAGTAAAGATCTGTCTGTGGGTAGTCAAGGGACTGGGACTGTGAGAGTGAAAGCATAAGCCTGCTCCTCAGTTCAGACAAAGCTCCGGTGTCGACAAATCCTGGTGAGGTCTCCTGTTCCTGTACAGGTCAGCTCCTGGGACTTCCTTCAGAATGTTATTAAAAAGAATCAAATTAAACAGACCTGTATTCTGTCAAGTCTGAGCCCATGACCAGCAGAATGAAGTAACAGCCAGTGAATAGCTAGTGAAAAGGAAAGCCCTGAAAAGTGCTTGCCTAAATTCACAGCAAAACCCTCAGTGGAATTCCTCTAACCCATCACGAATCTTGGAAGTCAGAGGAACTGCCATAGGAAGCATCTCATTCCACCGCCTAGAGAAGGGAGTTCAAGCTATTAGGTGAAACATCTTATATTTTCACTAATCTGCAGTTGGGTTTTCCACTCTTCTTCTCACTCTGCAGGGACTAATTCTCTGTGGGGCACAGTGAAAAAGCTGAAGCTTTAAAAAGAAGAATCTAAGATCAGGCAGTAAGCCATACACTTCCTTTGGTTTAGGATGAGACATTCATGTTGCCATCTTAGCTATTGCAAAGCAGCCTGAGTTTTTTGAAATGCTTAAAATCAAGTGCTTCCATTTACTTCAATGTGTGAGGATGAAACCAAACTGTTTGTTAATCTGCTGTCTATGGGTGTAATCAAACAGAATCCTTTGGAAAAGGAAAGTTTTGTAAATAACGACAGGAAAAGCATAAGCTGTACCAAATTTCCTGTCCCTACTGCTTTTTTTCAGCTTAAGGTGTTCTTTGCTTTCCCTTAGAATTCAAAGCCTTAGAAATTTTTTTTTTTTGCTTTGCTCACATTTTATAAAGCTAAAGGTATCCAGAGGTGAGGAGGTTAATTGATTTACATGGTCAGTCATACATAACAGAAGATGCAGCTCTGCATTTGTAGACATGCCACAGTCTGCATTTGTTCATGAATAATTATGAAAAATTATATAAATTGGGAAAATTACAGGTCACGTACATTACAGGGAAGAAAACTAATTCTGTACAGTGTGTAACTGTCAAATACCAACAACATGTGTAATGGTAAGTCAACAATATATAAGGATCTGGCTAATTTCTATGAAGCCTGAATGTCTTTGGATGTTAATATTCCTTGGGTTCACAAACTGCTGCATTACCAATATGTAACTGTAAAAAGATGGCCAGGATTCAAAGAAATCTTTTAATATGGATTATTGTTCTGTAGAATTGAAACAGTAGTCTGACTACTGATGGCTGCACCATCCTGGGGAGCTGTGTTGCAGGGCTCAGCAAAACTCCTGACAAAACTGCAGGCAATAACTGAGTGCCCAGTTCTGAAAAACAACCTTGTTGTGACAAACAGATTAACTATTAATAACTTATACACATGAAAATGTCTAAAGAATAAATAATCTTTAAGAATTTTGGTCACAGTGTCGNAAAAATTTCTTCACTGAAAGAGTGATCGGGCATTGGAACAGGCTGCCCAGGGAAGTGGTGGAGTCACCATCCCTGGGGTGTTCAGGAAACATGTAGATGTGGTGCTTAGGGACATGGTTTAGTGAGTTAGGTGGTGTTGGGTTGGACTTGATGATCCTTGAGGTCTTTTCTAATCTTAATGATTCTATGATTCTATGATTATCAGTCCCTTAAATTATAATGGTGGAACTGCTGGTACTACTGGTCCATCATAAAATTGTTTTTCTGTGCAATTATGTGAATTTTTAATAGTTTCTTGATTATTTGCATTATAATTAAACTATCTAAAACTTTTTTAGTGTAAATACTCTCTTTCCTAGAGGCATTAAAAATATTTCTACAGCTCAATTGTGATAATTACTAAAACTTGAGCAGTAAAGAATGAAAAATTACTAGAAATGGCAGCATTAAAACCCATCTGGTTTTTTGTTGGTTTATATCCTCAAAGAAATCTAAAGAAGGAAGCAACTGCATCAACTGTGAAAAGTGGGACCCGCAACTTTCACTTGAAGTAGCTGATGTCTTTGCCCTAGCTGGGACTATTGTGGCTGAATACAAATTGTATTCCAGTTATAACTTGGGCAGTTACTAATAGACAAATTATTATTTTAAAATACTTGATCTTAAACTTTGAAGTAGGAATTTTTACTCTACCTCTGTTTTCAAAACCAATAATCTTATCAGTCAATGTGCATATACTTCACATTTACTTTAAAGTGGAAAGTACACATCTCGTACAAAACAAAGAAAACAGATTAGAAAGAATAAAAACCCATTTCAGTATAGATTGGGTGTTCACAACAGACTCACTGGGGACCTTTGATCTTACAGTCAACAACCATGTATTTCCATCTGCTTAGTGTTTCTTATATGATTACCTTAAAAGGATTTTTGCCATGTCATTTGAATCCTTTGGAGACTTTGAAAGAAAATGAGAAGACTACTTAAGCAAGGTTTGTAAATGTATGTGTCTGTCCATATGTATTAAAGTATACAGATACTTTTAATCTTATGCCATACTTAAATTTATTAAAAATAAATGAAATGTACTGAATTTTATCACAGCTAAAACGTGCAGCTTAACTAGAAGATATCCGCTTAGTTTTTCCTGACATCTTTGTGTTAGGGATCAAGCTCAAATATTTGTATTAAAAGAGTAAGAAAAAATTTATGAAGCTTTAGTATGTCCGACAGAAACACCTCCATTTTTACAGAGGTACGTGCATGCAAATATCTGAGATCATGCAAGTGTTTTATTACTCACATAACCAATATAAATAATAACTAGATAAGGTTTTATAAAGTACTACGTGCCATTTGTCATGTAGCTTTTCCAATGCACAACAAACCCACCCTGAATTACTAGCTCACGTCTTTCCTAGTCTGTATTCTTAATATTGGCAGACCACACTAAACAATATAGATCATGATTGGCATTTGTGTATGTTCAAGCTCAGTTCCTGTGCTATTTAAAGCAAATTACATGTATGATGAGTCACAGTTTGAGAGAGAGCCGATTCTGTGATCCATACTTCTTTCTATGCTCTGCAAAAGGGCAGGGCCAAAATCTGGTGGGCAGAAACAACACACAGGAGAAATCAGCATTCAAGAGGAAAAAAATACTGAACTTCTGGGCTTTTAAAGCAAATTTCATATAGATATGTTTTGCATAATTGCCATTTTCTTTAAAGTTTTTAAAGAAAAACTGAGTTTTAATTTAGTGTTGTGGCTTAACCTGTGTTTGATGACACATCCTTGAAAGGACCTTGCAGAGGAACAAAGGAGGGAAGGGATGCACTAGTCTGAACAAAGATTTTTCCACAGTATTATTTATGCAAGTGCTAAGGCCCAGATCTAGAAGGATAGAGCTCCTGCTTAACCACTTTATAGTGCATCAACAGGATTCAGTGAAATGTGCTGCAGATACAGCTCTTAAGTGAAGGTCGCAAAATGGTCAAAAGTGATTAACTCCGTTTCTCGGAGAATTGCCTAGCCTTTAATCCAACCGCCCAAAACATGTGGCAGCCTGTCATTGCTTAAGCTGCTAGAAAAATGTGTTACTGATTAAGAGCATATATTGTCTCTGTGCAGAGTGTAGTCACTGAGTGTATTCAGCCTCTATTTCTTAAATTATGGCTCTAATGGGCTTACTGTTTCCACAGAAAGTTTTGATGACGTGGGGTATGCTACACTGAAATATCTTCCATTTTTATCCCACACTTGAATCTGCACACGGAGTGGATCCAGACTCCAGCTTTGAAGAAGGAGGTATCCTTTATTTTAAGCTGGATGCAATAATTGTGGCCACACATACTTCTTTAGTTCAGGAAATCTCACTGGTGAGAGCTGTGCCAAAGCCTGCCTTTAAGACAGAATTATCTGACTAGGTTTTGGTAACACATGCAGAGTCAGGGACTTATCCTTTTCCAGATCACAGACAATTAATATATTACTTCCTTCTGGCAAGGCATTAATCAGGATAAGTAAAGATGGAGGCTGAGAACCTTGTCTCCTTACATCTGTGTCTTAAGAATTTATAGTAGTTAAAAGCATTGGAACTGAAACAAAACACTTCCTTACATCCTCTCCTTAGCATTGTCCTATTTGTAGAGCTATCTTTTTACCACTGAGCTACCTCTGCGACAGCAGCAGTCAAGGTCTTGTAACAATATTTACCATCACATTCTCCTGGTCATCTAGAGTCCAAACTGCTTAAAAATAACAACCCTAGGGGCATACCATCTGAAAGGAGGTATGCCAAAAAGGGGAATCTCTAAAGCTATCTTTGTAAGAATCCTTAATCTGTACCTCTGTGGCTCTCCCATATGCATAGCCTCACACAGCAGCTACTCATTGGGAAACAGCAGGTTGCTGTTATTTCCTGACCTGCAGAATTTCTTCCTGTACTCAGCTGACTTGGTATGAGATTTGGGAACACGCTCTTAGTAAACAGAACGTTGCATTTCACCACTCTTCTGTAAATGGCACCTCACCAAATATAATGTCCCTGATCCTCTCTGTCACTATCTGCCCTACCGTTGGGATTAGAGACAAAAGGAAATTGGCAGTTGCTCACTGTTGATCAAGAATAGACTGCATGCTTTCTCTAGTGGTCCTGAGACTGGCACTGAGAAGACTTCAGGACACACTGCATCATCCGCTCCTTGTAGGTCCCTCATACTCAGGAGTACCAAGCCTCTTCAGTCTCCAAGGTCCAAGCCTCAAGTTAGGTTGTGAAAAGTTTGGGGCATTTGTTTGTGAAGGGTTGGGATATTGCCTTAAGCATAGTCAACTGGGAAATCAACTCTAGAAAGCAGGGCACCAGGCTCAAATTCAGCCCAAACTATCTTGATGGGAGGCTGATCAGAGAGGACAGTAAGTGAATAAACTGCCTTTCTTATGAATTGCTACTCAGGTTTCCAGACTGATATTATAATACTGTTTGCCTAGATTAAAAACTGGGCATTTTCTTAGGATAAGTTTCTTACTCTTCAGTCAACTTGCAAAATTGGCACTATCTCCTGCTTTTTTTGTAGTTGGTTATAATTTTTCTTTAAGTCCTCCATTTTAATTATAGAGTCTTACTTTACGGTCTTGACAATGTTTTATTTCATGAAATGTGTAGAATGGAGATTATGTAGCTGTTTCCAGGCTACCTTTGTATTACATAGTTTCTCGCAATTGCAGAATTCAGACCAGTACTGACAGTGCCTCCCATCCACCGTGATAGGCATGAGCTTGCATCTGTGACTCCTGATTCAAGTGAAGGACATTTCTTCCTACCTGTTTTTTCTTTCTCTTTCATCACTTCTCCTGGAAAAGAAAAATTCAGGCAAAGGAAGAGCAGCAGCAAAGATTCATGCATAGCAAGAGAATAGTTGTATCTGAAGACTTTTTACTAAGGCTGTGTGGCAACAGATGGGAGAAGAGCAAATGTCCTTCTTTCCTTCACAGATCTTTTTGCATTCCTCCAGATGGGAAGATAAAAACTCTTGATGTTTCTCTCCCCTGTGTTATTGTCAGAGAAGAGAGGCTTAATGGAGATGTTTGAAGGTAAACCCATGAATAAATTCAGGAATCTGACTTCTGGCCTCTATATTTGTTGACTCCATTTGCTTCAATTTAATACAGAAGTAACATAATTTGAACTGGCCTACTTCAGTAAAACATTCAATTTATGTGCTTAAAATCCTTAATGCAAACCAGTTACATAGCATGAGATTCCTTCAAGTACCCTGTGAGTGTTGCTAATCCTCAGGTTTGCATGCAGTCCCTGTGTCAGCAGGAGGTTTACCCTGGTCAGCTTCACACACAGGGATCCTTCCTTTTGTCTGATAAGGCACCACAAATATGGAAAAGCTCTAATGAAGTTATTCTGAGTTATAGCTGACTAAATCTGGTGTAAATGAAGGCAGAAATCAGTACTGGGTCAATGCATGGACTTAATAAAAAGATTTGGTTCTAATCACAAAAACCTCCCATCCTGTTCTCCTTTTTCTCTGATGAGTCTTCTATCATGGTTGGACTTTCCCAACTTACCTTCCCAGTAAAATCAACATGAATATCTTACTTTTTTAGTTATTGTTTGTTTCAGCTAGTGTGGGCCAAACTGGTGGTAAACTACAAAACCACCCAGGCTGATTCATATCTGGTTTACTTGTACCTGTAAGATTATGAGTTTGCTCTTTTAAATGAGCAGGTTGTCACTTGTTTCTCTGTGAAGGCTATAGCAAAAGAATTAAATTGTGCACACCCACCTTTGGGGCAATAAGACTCAAAAAAATGGTGTTATCTGTACTTGATCACAGATGTGACATTGGAGTAAAAGTTATCTGTCACCTTTACTTGCAACAGCAACAGTTCCCAGCTTCTACCTCCTCTGTTTAATATGCTGTCAACCATTTGTGTCACAAGGTTGGTGAGATGATGGTATGTTCAGAAAGAGGGCAACCTAATGGCAAGAAACCTAAACCCAAAGCATTCTGTTCACATGGCTGCCAACAACTGATGTCATCAGGGCTGACTTACATGACATCACTGTCACTCTTTTGTGTGCTGTAACTTATCCAGGCCAGAAGGAAAAACATTATGCTGTATTTTATAAACCTTCTGTAAGGGCCTGGCTGGTCATTTTCCCCATTCCCAGGAAGGAAGGAAGGAGAACCCTGCTCATAACAGATGCCCAAACACTCTGCCCTTTACTCATTTTGTGGCCCCTCCTCCTACCCTGGAAGTGCTCCCCTTCAGCTCACTCCCTGGGCATTATCTTATATTTCCAATAATTTTTTTCCTTGGCAAAAATACTAACATAGTGAAAAGTGCTAGTTAGCTGAGCATCTTCAGGCTGAGGATGACAGAATTTATTCTGAATAACTTGTCAGATTATTACAAGCCCAGTATCCATAGATACCATGATAGAGGATGAAGCTTTAGAAGGCGCATCAGCCTTAGATGTAGCACATCTCCTGTCATAAGAACATAGCTAAACTGTTGGTTATTCAGCTTTGTTCTATTTTCTAGCAAGTGTTTTAATCCTGTTTCACAATATAATATATGGATGAAAGTATTTGATGAGCTCTTTTTGTGATTTAACCCTGGCCAGCAATAAGCACCACATAGCCACTCACTCACTCCCACCCAGTGGGCTGCAGGAGAGAATCAGAAGAGTAAAACTGAGAAAGCTTGTAGGCTGAGATAAAGACAGTTTAATAAGTAAAGCAAAAATTGTGCAAGCAAACAGAGCAAAATACAGAATTCATTCATTACTTCCCATCAGCAGGCAGGTGTTCAGCCATCTCCAGGAAAGCAGGGCTCCATCACGCAGAACAGTTACTTGGGAAGACAAATGCCATCACTCCAAACATCCCCCCCCCCCTTCTTTTTTCTTCCCCTATCTTCATATGCTGAGCACAACATCATATGGTATGGAATATCCCTTTGGNAGGTCTCAAGTACACTTTTGAATTTTTTTTTTTTAATTTTTGACATTGCACAGGAGTAATCTAAATCAAAGAAATAATGTTGGAAGGAGGCGTTTCCTTGGTTCTGTTTCATTGCCACAGTCATCCTTGGCAGTATTCCAGAAATTATTTCTGAAGTATTATTTGAAAAATGGTCTGATTATGATCCCATGGAAACCACTGACAGCTCTCACCAACTGCAACTGAAATCTATCCATTTCAAAATTTAAATAATGACATGCTGATTTGGAGAAAGGAAATAGAGGTAAAACTGAGAAGAAAAAGATTATTATGCCCTCATTTTTGTGTAGCCAAATCAATGAGAAAAATAATTTTTTCATGTATTTGTGTCAGAAAAAAAAAGAGCATTAAGAGAACACTTTACTTCAAGATATTTCCTTCATTTTCATGCTTTCATTAAACTGGGATGGACAAGAAATAGCTCCTGGACCTTCTAAGTAGGTCAATTGCAGTTCTCATGCCTGGAACATTTTCCCCACTGTGGAAAGCAGGATACCAGCGGGTCTTGCATATATGCACTCTCTCTAGGTCACATGGAGGATTCTTTCTTTCTTCCCTGAACCCAGGCCCATTTCTCAATGGAGTGGGGGGGACACTGGGAAGCAATTATCACATTTTGCTTTTGAATTGCTCCAGGTGTTTCCTCTTCCCTCTGTTCTTCAGGTTAAATTAAATGTACCTTCAAGTTTTCAGCCAAAATAAGATTTTGCTACATAGTCTTATGGTATGGGAGGCCAATGGTTTTTGTATTAAACTGCCCCAGACCTATGTAGTTGGTGTGTGTATTAAAACTCCTTTAGGGTGGACCTACAAATCTGGAATTATTTTCTGCAGTGATGCCATTTCACAAGGAGTACGAAGCAAACCCTTCCCATAAGTCCTAAGAACCTCCCTGCCTCTTTGACGGTAAATGTGAGCTAAAACACACCAGATGTCACACTTCCAGGATCTCTGTTTTGGCCATTAGCTATTCCATTAAAAATAGCTTCCTTTTTAAGGGGAAGAACAATTATTACTTTTTTTTTTTACCAGGTAAATTAAAATGGATAATTTGATTATCAACATCCCTCCATTCTTCACTTTTTCAAGTACAAAGTTGCATGCATAAGCCTCAAGAGACATGGGACTCAGACCTGAGCTCATTGTGTATCCAGTACCGACTTCATCTAAGGGGGACCTGATGATTTTTACCAAAACACAGTGGTGTTTGAATGATCCTTTTCCTCCCCATTCATCTGTAAATCACACTCACTGAAACAGTTTCTGATCCCTCATAAAATCAGTGAGTTATAATACTTTTTGTGTGTGTGTGTGTGTGTTTTCCAGGATTTCTGCATGAAATGGTGCAACGTGAGCATTAACTCTTTTCTTGGCATTTAACTGGATACACTTTCACAGTCAAGCCTTCATATTATTTCAAGGTCAGGTTTAAATGGGAAGGGTAAACGTGTATCAAAAAGACTATAGTAAGTCAGAGTCTCCTTCTGAACCTTTATATCTTTAAAATACATAATGTTCAAAGTCTTGCCTAGACAAAGTCTTCTTGGACACCTCTCTTCACGTGGCTGATGGGAAGGGGCTGCTACACTGGGTCCTGTGACTATGAACTGATTACCCTACTTTAATAGTCAAATATGAACTCAGGATAAAAAAAAATGTGCTCATAAATATTAGTAGTAAATGTGTGCATCATTTTGTCTATCTGTCTTTTAATTAGGCACCTATAAACAATCTGGTTGTTGCAAGGGGCTCTGTAATCAGGTTACATAAACACCAGCCCTTTCCTAGATTAGCATTTACAATTATTCTAGATAGTTATGGATTCTTAATCACTGCTGTTTCTTCTATTATTATTATTGTTGTTGTTATTACTATTATTATTTCAGGAACTGGCAATATGCCCCACTGCAATTTTGCATGCATGCCTGGGAAAAAAAGTAGATGACATAAATTGCATGCATAATCTCGGGAGACAATCATTTTAAATCTTAATTGGCTGCTTTTTAAATATCATTTAAGGTCTCGTTTTCCCTGCCTCTCTCTCTCTAGTTAAGAAGGTGTTGTGTCAAAGTCTATTACCTTGCTGGACGTCTGGCCTCTAAGTTTTTTTAAAAAAATTAGAACCATCAGCAGAGGTTTGAGAGGTCGATAAAGCTTTTAGATTTGGAGATGTTTTCAGGGAGCCCATTTCCTGCGGCTAAGAGTTGTTAATGGAGCTTAAGGAATTATCTTATGACTCGGGCTGGGAGAGCCGTATATTTCTTCGCTCCTGTTCCCTTGTCGAGGCTGAATATGCTGCTGTCAAACTCGCTTAATGAAAAGTAACGCGTCGCTGATTACAGTTTTATTTGGGCTCTATGTAAAAAGCACTGTTAATTTAGCATCCCCTCCTTTGTGTGTTTGAATTTGCCATGGCTGAATGATTTAGAGCCTCTCAGTTTCAAGCCGTTTCTCTACGATTTTTCCCCCTCCTCTCTTTCTTTCTCCGTCTGCCTTTATATTACTGCTTTGTACAGCCATGCGAGCTGTGCGACTTTCCCTTTCAGCCCTGTAGCCTTCGCTACAGCAGCTGAACATGATCTTTGACTTGTGGTATTGAATCAAATGGCAAAATTAATTTTTCACACTCTTTTGTTCACACTTTAAAAAAAACCCAAAAAACAAACAAACCCAAGCACAAACACTTTTTGAAAGACCACTGCATTTGGCGGCTAATATAGAGATAAGGTTCGTGTACCAAAGCAAGAAACTATTTTCCCTCCCCCTGAATTTATACAGCCTCATCTCAGGAATGTTTTGGTGTATGTGAGAGCACACGGACACACGCACACCTCCCAGACCTCATACACGGCCGGTCCTGCGGTCCGGGGGGGTCTGGATTTGTTGTATAACAGACATAAACTTACTCCAACTTGTTTTACAACGACAGCGGCACGAAAATGTAGGGTTAAAGGTTTGATCCGCTTTTCTTTTGGCTTCTGATATTTCAGTGCGGCTGTGTTTTGCCCACAGTGTTATCACCCTCATTTTCAGTCCTGAGTGGGGAGGAATTGCCTCCCAAATGATGAACTGACCGAAGTTCATTACCGACCGAGCCATTTACAAACTGAGGGGTTTAGTGACCGAACCAGGGCCAGTAACGATTCGTAACTGCCTGCGAGGGAACCTGCCAAACGCCTGCCCAGGAGGGCGGGTGGGTGCCCGGCGCTCTGCAGAAATCAGGGCACTTTTAGGGCTGGGGGAGATTTTTGGCTGCTCAGCGGAGGAGCCCCCTCTGCTTGCTCACACACATTCTCATCCATACACTCGTCTATCGCTGTGTTGGCAGCAGGAATGAAGTTCCTTTCTACCCCACAGAGTCCCTGTCACACGAAGCCCACCGGGAGACCCGCTGTCATCCCAGCCGGCCCCTGCACACCCAGCAGGGCTTGCACACACAAACCTCCCGGCTTTGGGATTCCCTTCGCAGCAGGCGGCGGGTCGTCCCCCCACTCCATCCCGCTTGCCTCCGCCAATGGTTTGAGGACAGCCTAAACACTCGCCTTTCCTCCCTTTTTCTCTCCTCCTTCATCCTCACCTCCTTAGTTGGGCTGAAAATAATTTGCTTTGTCTAAAGGGTTTCAGAGGCGAAGCTCACCGGCTGCATTAAAATTCCTGCCGGCCCAGCCTTTAGCTGAGATCGCGGCTCCCCGGAGACTCCACTTTCGCTATTACTGTCAAGTACCCTTGACTCTTTATTTTTGCCCTTTTATCTATTACAACTAATTCGAGTTCTTTTGCCCTTTTCAGTTTAAGACGTGGGCTTTCTGTAAAGCCTCCCCCTGCCACCGAGCTCTCCGGGTGCAGAGCCTTTAGAAATTGAGGGGTTTACTGTCAAAATGAAAATTTCACTTCAAATTATCTTGGCTGATGCACGTTTTCCAGGCCGGGGGCTCCTGTCTGAGCCTTTTGACAGCCAGATCAGCAGAGGGGTTCAGTGATCTCGATAATATCATCCAAGAGAGCGAAAGTCAATACAATGACAGGGAATATGACTGGATACAATCCAATTACGGCTCCTCGCAGGGAGGGGAAGGGCTTGATCTGATCTCCGCACCCGGATTCCTTTATTCAGTCCTTGCACTAACAGGTCTCACTAGAAACTTTACGAGTTGGAGTACGTTATATTTTCTCTGTGTGCTGTCTCGGCTGCATTTATCCTTGCCTTTATATATAGATATATAATTTTTATCTTTATATTCCGCATTGTATACTTATTTAGTTTTTTATTGGGCGGGAGCGGGGGGGGGGGAAGGCCTGGCGGGGAGACGAAGGGGTGGGATGGGCGGAGAGGCTGGGAGGCAGCAGCGCCGGGCGCCGCAGCTCAGGCGTTTAGGCCGGTCTGGGTAAGCCGGGGTCTGGGACTGCCCCGCAGTTTCTTTTCCAGTAGTTCTCCCTCTCTCCCGGTTCGGGGATCAGTAAAAGTTTGCTTCCGTTCCGGGGAAGGAAAGGAAATCTTTTAAAGGCCTGTTATCTAAGTGGTAAATCGTCTGCGAGTGCTCCTGAATCACACGTCGAGAACTGAATCACACGTCGAGAACTCTCGCTCTTTCTCTCTCTCTCTTTTTGTCGGCTCCACTCTATTTAATGTCAAAACGGTAAAGCATCTGTCCTGAAGTGCTGAAATATTCATGGAGGATCAGCGATTCTCCATACCGGCAGAAGAGCTGGAAAAGCTAAAACGGTTCTTTAAAAGATCAAATTTTCCATGTGAATCAATTGCTCCGCGCACGGCGGAGGCGACGCCGCGGCCCGGCCCAGCCCAGCCCTTTGGGGCCGACCCCCGCCCGCATCTAGAGCGGGGGGGAGCACTGGGGAGGAGAGGGGGAACGCTCCCGCAGGCAGCCGGCACAATAAATCGCGAGAGCAGCCAAGCATCCCTCCTGCGGTTCCGTCCTCCCGCGGCAGCGCTCCACAGAGCCTCTTTTCCCCTCTCCCGGCAGCTTGTTGACAGTCTTTGGAATTATCGGGACGGGCTCCGAAGGGGAATTTTGAAATCTAAATAATGTTTGTTGCCCAATGCAAAACGCCACCACTTGTGTTACCTCTGAAACAGACAATTTATTGGAGTGAACATACTTTTTAACATACTCTTTTTTTCTTTGTCAAGATAAATTTGTGCAGTAGGTGTAAACTTAGTAGAAGTGCTGTTTGTGAATTATATGCTAACAAGGAAATCAGGAGAAAAAACTCTCGAAAAGTCTTTATAACTAATGTCGGCATGCCTTAAATTAAATCTGAATTAAAATTTCCCGTTTGTAAACTTTCGGATGTAAACTTTTTAAGTAGGTCTACAGTATAGTACGTGCTTTTTGGACATGGAATTAAATAACGTTCACGACACTGATCCCTTAAAGTCGCAGACAGGAGAAATTCTTCAGAACAGCAATGATCAAAGTCTGTCCGTCGAACTGAGCAAACTGAACTTCAAATAGTTGTTTCTGTTGGTTTTATTAAAAAAAAAAGAATAAGTTTTATACTTAAATTTAAACTCTCTCAAGTCTCTTTTCAGTGTAGCTGACCCTTCAAGCGTCAGAAAGTCCTTCGCCCCTCGGCGGGCCCATTAGGAACAAAACATTTTGCTTCCTGATTTGGGGAACGCCAGGAACTCTTTGTTCGAGTCATGGTGGGCCAAGTTTGAGAGCTGCCCCTTGAGCACGTTGGCGCTGTTCCCCACCGCGCGTCCCAAGGCCCCCGTTTCCAGAATGGCTCCTTTGGTGGTAGCCCAGGAAACTGTCGTGTTGCTCAGGGCTTGGTTCAAAGTACTGTGCCTGAACAGGGGATCGTGAAACACCCCGTCCACCCAGTTCCTGAGGTTGGTGACCGGCGAATCCTGGTGCCTGTCGATGACACTGACCGGGGCAGACACGGCGGCTGTGGCCGGCCCCCCCTGCCGTTTGAGCATGCAGGAGGGGTACTCGGCCTGGTTGAGGGAGGTGGCAGTGTGCGCCAGCGACCAGATCCTGGGCTTGGCCTCCAGCAGCTGCTGCTGCTGCTGGAAGCACATTTTGGATTCGCAGTCGCGCTGCCGGACACCAAGCAGGTCGGGGCCGCACTCCTCCGTCGACGGCTTCAGGCAGCTCCGTGCCCGCTCCGCCTCCTCCTCCTCTTCCTCTTCCTCCCCGCCGGGGGCAGCGGCCGGCGGCGGCATCTTGGCGGGGGGCTCGGCGGCCCGCGGCGGGTGGCCGCCGCCGGGGAGAGGGTGCGAAAGCGGGAGCGGATGCGGGAAGGGCCGCCTCAGCTCGCACTCCGAGCTCTCCGACTCAGCGGCGTCCAAGTCCTCCAGGTCGCTAAGCTCCAGCTCCTTCTCCTCCTTGCCCGTGGGCTCTGCGGAGTGGGGGGCGGGGGAAGGGACAGCAAAAACAAGACACACGGTCACTGGAGGTGCCGCGCTGCCCCGCGGCCGCCCCCACGAGCGACGCCCGCTGCCGCCCCCACGAGTGATGCCCTCCGGGGGAGGGGGGGGGGGAGCTGGCGGCCGAGCCCCGCCGCCGAACCGCTAAGTGCCTGTTTTTATCAGAATACCCTCGGCTTTCCCGCTCTTCATCACATCTTCCTGCGAACCCTCCTCTTCCTCCTCCTCCTCTTCCTCGTAGGGCCTCTTCTCATCCGAGCACTTGTTCCGCGGGGGCCAGGTCATCTTGTTCTCCTTCTTGAGCCGCCGGCGGGCGTTGGCGAACCAGGTGGAGACTTGGGTGAGGGTCATCTTGGTGATGATGGCCAGCATGATCTTCTCGCCCTTGGTGGGGTAGGGGTTCTTGCGGTGCTCCTGCAGCCAGGCCTTCAGTGTGCTGGTCGTCTCCCGGGTGGCGTTTTTCCTCCGCGTCCCGCCGTCCATCGTGCCGTACCTGCGGGCACAGGGGACAACCTGCAATGGGACACGGTGCCCTCCCGCCTCCCGCGGACCCACCCCACAGGGGATCCCAGGGCCCCAGGCTCGGCTGCTTGCCTGCGGCACCCCTCCGGGGGGACCAGGGCAGGGGCAGATGGGCGAGGACAGCTCAGCTCTCGGGGGGCGGCCTGCCTCGAGAATTCAGGCCGAGGAAGAGGCAATGGTGAAGGGCTCGACCAGCTAACAGCGGCACCGGGCAATGCAAATCCCCGGAAGAATGCGCCTGCCTTTATTCGTGGTAAGGTCAATGTCAACGTTTCGGGCAGCGGGGAAATCCTAGCAGCTTGCAAACGCACAGAAATCCCACTTTCCTGTTGTTTGATCAGTCCCCCCCAAACAGAATACATCTGGGTGACCCCAGGGTGTAAGTGCTAATAGAAATATATTTCCTTTTATTAGTAATCTCTCCTGCCCTTTTGTTCCTGAAATTGTAGAAACCTCACGCAGATGACACTGGGCTGCAACTGAATATTTAATGCACATCCTCCAGGAAAGGTCATCGGTGCCCAGTGGGCCTCAGAGCTTGAAACGGTGTGTGTTTTTGCGCTGCTTTAAAACTAATAAACATACCAGAGGTGCCTGGGCACCTAAGCCTGACTCTGCGCAGGAAAAAATAATTACCGCCCCCGTCCAACCTCCCCGCCCCGCCGCCCGAATGGGGGGCAGAGGACCCCCGTGCCGTCTGCCTGCGGGAGGGGGGGCGTTTCGATGGGGAAGGGGAGGCGACATTGCTGGGGCCGGGAAGGAGCTACTGGGCGGCGAGGAGGCAGGTCCGCAGCGGGGCGGGCGGAAAGGGGGGGGATGGCGGGAGATTCGAGGCGGGGGGAGCAGGTCTGGGGCGGGGGGTGCGCTTACCTGTCGTACTGGTACTGGCTAAGGGTGTGATCGTAGGGGTAGTAGGCAGCCGCCGGGGCGATGCCCGCATGCGCAGACCCGCTCCCGTCCTTCGCCTCCAAACTGTTCTGCAAGAGACACCGCGCCGCCGCCCTCAGCCGCCACCGCCCCCCGCCCTGGCCCCGCCGAGCCTCGGGGGGGTGGGGGGGGGTCGGGTGCGACCTTCCTGGAGGCCCCTCGGCCACGGCGGCCAGCGAGATCAATAGAGACATTAGCTCAGGTCGGTACGGTGCCGCGGAAAACGGAAAAAAAAAAAAAAGGGGGGGGGGAGGGGGGGGGGAAGCTGGCTGGGAATAGCGCATCATTTTTTGCGAGCCGGGATCTTGACCGCCCCCAAACTACCAGCCGGGCTGGGTCCACCGCACTCGGCCGCCACCTCACCAGGCGCGACTTTTAATTGCGACACCGCGAGCACCACGCCGGCCTCGAACGTGGAATGACCGCAGGCTGGGCGCGCCGCGGTGACGCGCCTGTCACCCAAAGCGGACTGGAGCGGGGGAGCGGCGTGGGCTCGGGGAGGAGGAAGAGGAGAGGAGAAGAAGCAGCGCCCAGGGCTGCCCCTGATGGGAAGGGGTCCCACCGACCGGCCACCACCCCCCGGGGATGCGGGGGGAACACGGGTCCGGCGGGCGGCGCGGCGGACGGTCAGGAGCATCCCTCCGTGGGAGAATCCCCTCGCGGCGGCTTACCAAGGAGTAGAAGGCGGGAGCCTCGGTACCGTAGGTCATGTAGTTTCCATATCCCTGAGGGCCGGCGTAGGGGCTGCCGTAGACCCCCAGGGCGGCGGCGGAGTTGAGTTCGTGGCGGGCGGTGGCGAGGAGGCGGCTCTCGTACACCGGGCAATAGACGGGGGTCTGGGCGGAGGCAGCCGCCCCCGTCTCGGCCAGCGTCCGGCCGCTGGACTCGCAGCAGGTAGTCAGGGAGTTGGTGCTCATCAGGAACTGGAGGGGAAAGACAGCTGCGCTGAAGGCGGCGCGGGGGGGAGAGGGGGTGTCCCAAACTGTAACCAAGTCTGAGGCTTTTTTTTTTTAATCAGGTCACAACTTTGTCGTGTCTTCACCCCTCCCTCCCCTTCCATATTTTACTTCAATCGGGTTAAAAACGTCCCGGAGAAAAGCAGAGGTGCAAGTATTTTATCAGGTTAAGAAACCCCACAACAACAAACAAACGCCCCGTGACTGTGGGCGTTTAATCCTCTGTAATAGGTTTCTCCCGCCCTTTGCATTTAAAACCTAACTTTTTTGGTGTGTTCTCACAAGACTGGGTTTACACTGGTTTTCTCCTCTTGCAGCACAATGCTTTCCCAGCTGCGTTTTAAAACCTTTTTTCTAAATCACTCATGCATATTTATTTTGACTGTAGCAGCCACGCAAGCATCTGTTATTAACCTGCTGGGCTAGAATATCCCATTATGTTTCTGCGGTCCGGACCTCAGTACTTTCGTGTTTAATTGATAAACTGTGAATCTAATCGGGGGGAAAAAAAAAAAAAAAAAAGAGCTGAGGGGAGAGAGAGGGTGGGGGTTGAAGGACCTCTAGCTTCCTTTCTCACCTCCGTCATCCTCCCCCACGCATCGTTATCACCCCCAAACACCCTAAATCTCGCATGTTCCTTCCCATTTTAAAATATGTGCGCGAGATACAACTTGAGCATCTCGGAAAGATGCAGAGCGAGCAGTGAATTTCCCGCTCCCGCGTGCGAGAAAGGAGTGCTGCCGCTCTCAGCCCTGGACGGAAGTAATCAATAAGGACTGAAATTCAATCAATTAACGTTGGTAGGCAAAAAGTCTTACCTGGGGTGCAGAGGAGTAAGGGTAGCCAAACTGCGGATATGACATGGTACAGAGGCTCCCAGTTATCTAGAAACAAGGCGAGACGTCTGATCTGCGCGCTATTGCAGCCTGGCTCTGCTCTATTGTACCGATTGATTGGTAACCACAGGTCCCTAGATGCTTATAGGACGAAGCAGAAAATCACATTTAATTTATTTACGTGAAATCTTAAACTTTTTCTTTTTTTTTTTAACGGAAGAAAAAAAAAAGAGATGAATAGTGATTTTAGTACCTTCCCCTTTGCAGCTACGAAACAGAAATAATTGTTGCGTGTGGGCTCCGAGGCTGGCAAACGTGACGGCAGAAACACATACTTTGAACCCACGGAAATATAAAAGGAGGAGGGGGGGAAAGAAAAGTGATACAAACACATCAGCTCAGAAGCACGTTGTTTTAAAAGAGCCGAGCCTCTGACGTCACGCAAAACCTATTCAAATTAACCTGCCTCTAAGTTTAACATTCATTTTCGGGATCCTTTCCCATGGAGTGGAAAATAGACTCTCCAGCATCCCTCTCAGCCTGCGTAACAGGAGCGAAAGTTTGGAAAGCACTCCGGCAGCGGCTACGTCTGCTTGCAACATTTCTATACATTTCTGCGGGGAAGGGAATGAAGGAAATGAATGGTTTTAATCTGAAGGATCAATGTTGTATCAGCTAAGATTTCCTCCCACCCTCCTTCATCACTGAAGGGCTGGTAAGCACTTTTAATTAGAAATTAATTAATGAGCAGCTGCTTCTTCCCACCCCACAGTAATAATTAGTCTCAATTACAAACAAGACGTATGAAGGGACACACGACTGAGTCTTCATTTAAGATTTAATCAACAGTTAAAATTAGCGCTAACGCTGACAATAAAGCACATGACATGCAATCCTTGCTTTTCTTTTCGGCTTTTATTCCAGACGTGTGATTACAGGTAGAAAAGCCTACAAGCGTATTCTGGGGGAATGATTGAAAGGACGTGACTTTTCACGTTAAAACGCCTTTGATCCCATGGCAAACCTCCTCTGGAAAAGCCAGCCTTTCTCGGGGCGGAGGGCCCTATCCAGCCTGCCTGTGCTCCGAGGTGTGCACAGCTGGAATGGGGGCAGGAATTAGGGAACTGCAGGAATTCCTGCCCTGCAACTCAAATGTGCCAAGTGCTGCTTCTGACTGAAGAGCAAACATCTTTTTCCCCATGGTTAGCTGGTTTTCCGGGGGCTACGGCGGGACACTAGAGTGAAGGAGGGCCTGGGAAGGAGTGTCGTCTCTATCGCCCCCTTCTCCCCAACCCATCACATCTCTGCTATCAGCCTCTCTACCCTCTGGGGGCTGGTACACACTCCCCTATCCCACCCTTTCCCCCCCCCAACAGGCAGGCAGCATCCTCCTCTGCTTCTTCACCCTCGGAGGGGGTAGGTTCCATGCTGCCGGCTGGCGGTAACGGCCATTGAGGGGGAGATGCTGGGGCTGCCGGACGGCGGAGGTGGCTCTCCGGCCACCTCCGCCGTTCGGCAGCCCCAGCATCTCCTCCTCGACGGCTGAAGCTCGTCTGCTGGTGCAGCTGAACGCTGCTCCGCGGTGTGCAGACTTGCTCCAGAGAGATTCCTGGGTTCAGACATGTGAATAGCCCCAGGGTCACACTCTAATTAATGATGATGTTCTCTTCTTCTCCCCAGCTGGAAGACTGCCTCCCAGAAACGAATCTGCCCACACTGACAGCTCGATTGAGGGTGATTGATGACTATCTGGAGACCACAGTACACATAATATAATATCTGCTGCGTAATTGCTTTAATTTACAGATGAAAATACTAGTTCTCTGATTGAGTTAGACTACAACGAGCGGGGCTTAAGAGTGTTTGCAAATAAAAAATATCAGATACAGTACATGCAAATTATCCTGACAGCTCAGTTATCTGTAGCCGGGAGAAACGTATAAAGAATGGGAATCAAATGGCATTAATAATCGGTTTTGAATTCTGTATTGATTTTTTTGGGGGGAAGAAAGTGCCTGTTTTTTCCTTACCTAAAATGCTAATACCTTCTTCTTTCTGGGAATATTAATAACCTAGCTACTGGGTTTGTCTTGCAGAAACGCTTCTTTATTCCTTCTGCTGCCAGGATATAATGATACTTTTAGCTACGATTTACAAGCAGCTTACTTCTATGCGACGTGCTGATGGGCTATTGCATTGTTTGGGAAGAAAAGATACCCGTTGTTTACACAACGGTCTGCACGTAGCGTTTGGTGCTGCTCGCTCTGCCTCCTGCTCTGATTGCGCTGGGGGATGTTTGTTTAAGCCCTGGAGTATAACTCACCGGTGCTAGGGAAGAAAACAGTTGCACTTATCTCAAGAGGGGCTCGGTGTAAAGCACTATAATTAGCTGGGAGAACTGGAGAACTGCCTGGAGAAGTCCTCCCCAGTTTCCCAGGCTACAATTTGGGAGATGTCCTGGTGTTGTTGGTTTTTTTATTTTCTTTCCGTCTTTGGATAATACTGCAGATGTCAACTCCGCAGTGGCCCACGGAACACTACAGGTTTTGATATTTAGATGAGTCTATTAAACTTTAAAATACAAGGTGAAATTCAATATTTATAGCGCTTGTCTATTTATATATCACACTTGTCTTTCACTGCACCATGCAAATACTTTGGTGCCCATTTTTGCTCTGAATTTTCCTGTATTAATAATATTATTATTTGCCATTTTTCTTTCTTGCAGCCTGCCTGCTCTACTTCTTTACCCCTGGTCAGCTCTGTGCCAGTTCCAGTCTGTATTCCCTAGAAAGCAGTCATTAAAAACACCAAACACAACTACCAAACCCAGATAACAACAACAAAAAACTTAATAGCCTTAAACACTTAATAACCTTACATCTTCCTCCAATGTTAATGTCTTGTTTCACTTACAATCTACAAATAATGGCCCTTTGTTGATAAGAAACTCAACACAATTATATTTCATCTTGAATTTTTGGTGCCAGTGTACAAACACGCCGTAAGTCCCAGAATGATTTAAAATAACCTTTGTGGTTCTTGCACATAAACAACGTAACAGTGTTCAAATCCAAGCAAAGACGCTTAATGCTGTGGGCTATATCCTTAAGCATTTGGAAAATGCAAGTCTTTGCTGCGCAATAAAAATTGATCCTTGTCAAAGCCCCTTTCCTGTACAAAGCAGTTAACAGCTTTCTAGAAAGAGGGACACACACTGCTTTCTCCAAAGTTTGAGCAAGTAAACCCATTGCAATCGATAGGAAATGCTGGGTTCTCCTCTTGTAAGAGCCTGCCTGCACACCCAGACGAGCTGGTATTTACATCCAAAACCCAACCAAGACTGTTCCGAGGGTTATGTGCTTCTTCACTGAGAACCTGGAGCCAATGTTCATACAAGTTTTATTACAAGAGCATGAAACGAGAAGGAAACACTGTGATGCTGGAACAGGCCACAGCAGGTAAAACAGAGAACCTCTTCAGGACTAACGCTTTGATGGACGTCTTCAGGGACATGATCTAGAGGCAGTTAATGCAGCTACACTTTTACTATCTGCATTTTCATCGCCTCCTCTTTTGGAGGGGTTATTGCCACTCCTGGAAATATTTCAGCGACGGAATTTGCTTATGGGCTAAACAGACTTTAGTGAGCTCTTTCAGTCGACTTTGCTTTGTTTTCATGTTACAGACTTAAAGCAACCTTGACACCACCTGACAAATGCTGTGAAGCTCTACATGTTGCCCATTTGGGATCTGACATGGAACCGAGGGCAGCCTACAACATTTTCAAGTAAATTAGTTCCCCTAAAGTCGCCATCGACAGTAAATACGATTGTTTTTTTCTGAGCCCATCTGAGGTGTAATTGCACCTCCTGCACTTTGAATCGAGGGACAGCGAGCTGATGCTGCCTACCTGCACAAACCAATGCGATGGCTCGTGATCGGTAGGGCTAAGATGACAAACATAACAGCTGCATAAGAAGGCGCCGCTAATTAATTTACTCAGATTACAACTACGCGTAACATCAGTTGTTCAAAGCTATCCCTTTGAATACTTTCCTTTCGTAAGTGTTCAATCCTCTTGGCAAACAATCTAGATTAAAGCAGAAAGGCCTCACATGCTCATTCTGTTCTCAGTGTTTATTAACTTTTCGCAGTTAAGAACTAGACCCAACACACGCACTGTCACATACACACAAAACTTTTCAGCAAGAGAAGCAAACGCTGCGACCTGGGCAGCTGCTGTATGGCCAGATGTATCCTACAACATATCCTCATCTACCTGCCCGGTGCAACCACGTTTTCACTATCAAAGCAAAGAGATTGCATAAGGTTTCTCTTTCCAGCTCCTGTACCCCCAGCACCGCAGACTCGTAGGCATTCAAACGCCATCGCCTTTGAGCTCTCTGGCAGCAGCCAGCTTGAACATGCCTCCCTGCGAAGATAAAACTTTCCTACTCGCAAGATCAAATTCTACGCCTTTTAAAGTTTACCTTAAAATCCAGAAAGTTTGACTCGATACCTTACCTTAGCGCTCGCTGAATATCATATCCACACCCCATTCCCAAGAAATAACACATACGTTAAAATACATTTGCCCTCTCTCCTAGGTAAAGATTGCACAAAGCCAAATGATTCATCACAGATAGTTTCTCTTCCCTCCAGCAGTTAGTTTTCATCTGCCTTCCTGCTAAAGCAGGCTCTGAAGGGGGTGGGGGGGAGCGGTGGGGTTTATCCCCCCCACCCCCTCTTCCGCAGAGAGACACACACACAAGCATCACCACCAAAACAAGAAGAAAAATATTTACCTGCAATCACGCCAAGCTTCGGCTAAAACCTCGTAGCGATGGCTGTGCCATGGCAGGGCTCCTCTCCTCTCGCCTGCGCCGGCTGACTTCGCAGGGAGCCGCGGAGAACCACCGCAGACATGTCTCAGTGTGCGGCACCTGAGCGGAGCGGCACCGCGCCTTCGGTCCCCAGGCGCCACAGTCTCTTCACTAACCCCCTGTACCCGAGTGACGTTCAAGCGAATAGCTCCACTGATCACACTCTTTCCTACTGATTTAACACTTTCCAACACGACCAGGCACTCCACGTCCAACTTTTCCCCTTTTACAACAGAAGCAGCCAGCACCGCTTAGCTTCCCCGGGTTATAAACGCCATCTGGGGCGTGGGGGACACCATAATTAATAGCGCCTTAGTAAAATTAGTGCTGCCACTCCAATTGTTGTCCTTGTTGCCAACAATAATTGCATCGATTCTGGAAGGACACGAATGTCCTCCATTTAACCTAATGATCTGCGGGTTGCACAGTGCTGTGAGGCAGCCGTAGCGCTGATTAACTGCGCGCGCCTCCGAACTATCATTTATCTCCGCGAGTCACGACTGAAAGGCGCTAAACTTACAGGCAACTCTCCCTGTCTCTCTCGCCGCCTTTGTTTCCCTCCCGTTTCGAGGAGGTGGGCTGGGACGCAGAGGACGGGCACCTGTACCTGGCCGCCCACCGGCCTCCCCTCTATTCATAGCCCCGGGACAGCGCGGCCGAGCCGGGCCCCGCGGAGCTGCCGGGGGGCTGCGCGGGCTCAGCGTCCGCCGGCCCGTGGGGAGGGGGCGAAGGGGCGCGCAGCGCGGCGGTGCCGGGTGCCGGAGAGCCGCTCCCGGCAGCGTCTCCGGGCCCGCCGGGGCTGCCCGGGCACGAGGGACTTCCTCCGGGGCGGGGGTGGGTGGCGAGGGGGGCCGGGCACGGCCGCAGCCGCAGGCAGGTCGGGGTAGGGGCACTTGCTCCCTCTTATCCTTCCTCTTGTCCTCCCTCTCCGTCCTCCTGCGCCCGCCGTCCGTCTGTCCGTCTGTCCCGGCTGGTGTCAGCCGCAGGCTGCTGCTGCTGCCGCCGCCGCTCTCTCCTGCGGAGAAGTTACTTGGGCCCGAGACTGGGCGGGAGGGGGGGGGGTGGGCAGTGAGCCCCCGGTTTTAAATGTCTTTCGTGTTGTGCAGCCCCCCCTCCACCCTCTCACCCCCCGGCGGCAAGACCCGCTGTAGGCTCCTGCCCGCTGCCCAGGGGCCTATCGTGTGCTAAGTTTTACAGAGCAGTCGTTACTTTCTTTCCTTAATTCATTGGGAAAAGGGACAAACCGAGACTCACAGAAGGGGGGGAGGGAGGATCAATATAATTCCTGTTTAAAGGCGTAAAACCTGGGCAGAAGTCTCAATAAGACAGAGGAGGAGAAAAAGATAATATTATATCCTACCTAATTAAGAGAAGACAAAGAGGTGTGGGGAGAAAGGTTCAGGAGAGGTGGGGTGGCAATGGGAATTTTTAATCCGGTGTGTTCCCACCGTAACCACCAAGGCTGAACAATAACGTTAATAGGGAACATCTGTACATCGACAGATTTATTCTTGCCAGGGCTCTTTCATGCCTGTGTCATTTGCATGGACCCGTGCTCGTAATGTTCGACACACGCTGCACCTTGTAGTGCAATGACAGGGTAAATCTGATGAATGTTGAAACTGGGAAATCCTCTTCTCTTTCCCTTTTCTCCCTCCTCGGATTGCCCTTGTAGTTTCCAAGGCGGAGGAAACCACACGGAGAAAGAAGACATGAGGCTTCTCCCCATCTGCACTTGTAAACAGAAAGCCAATCATTCAGCCAGCCTTTGCATTTTAAAGCAGAGTAACAAACCCACAGCGACTCGGACGCCTGGGTTGCCCCCCCAGGGCTGGCCTCCTTGCCGGGAAGACCCGGGATCTGTGTCTGGGGACAGGGACATCGCTCCTCTTCCCAGCCACCCCGTGGGACTTTCCCCAAGTCACCTGCCAACCCGGGGGGCGTCTGCGTTGCCCCCGACCCGGCCCTGCTGATCTGGGCTTTCCCTTCCTTTCCCCTGGGAGGCCCGTCCCGCCGGCGCTGCCCCCGGGCTGCTGCCCCCAGGCTGTTGCCCCTGGGCCGGCTGCGGGGCTGCGGGGCCGGGGCTCCCGGGGGCAGCGCCGGGTCTGCTGGGGGAGCCGCCGCCGTCAGTGGAGGTGGGGACGACGACCCTCCGCGGACCCTGTCCAGCCGCCCGCCCGCACGGCTGGGCCCGTGTTTTACAGTGTGAGGTGACACCTCTCCTCCGGCCCTAATGTGCTTTGGCACACCGAGACCCTGCAGCCGCCCCCCGGCCCGGAGCCGCTGCTGGCGGAGCCCCGGAGCTCGGCGGGAGTGAGGGGTGCCCCAGGCTCCGGTGCCCCGGGAGCTGTTGCCCCCGACCCTTCTGTGGCAGAGCAGCAAGGGGGAACAACTGCTGCGAGGGGCTGGGGGGCTGCTGCGTGCAGCTGTGTCATGTCCCCCTCTCCCCCCCCCCCCCCCCTTGAAATTTGCTCTGATGTTTAAGGTGTCTTTCAAAAAATCATTTTTTTTGTATTGACACCTACCACACGTAACTGTACATTAATATGTGTCTTTCATAATATAATCACCTCAGTTCCAGGAGATCAACATCTTTTTTATTATTTCAGTGATGGTTAAAGGAAGCAATCATGCTCTTGAGTCTGTGTTTTCCAATTTGACCTGCACACCTTGGCAGGTGCCACCCATCGCCACTTTGACCTATGTACCAGAAGCACAGTGGCTTTCTGACAAAGACTGGCCTAGCCAGGAAGGAGGGCCAGCAAACTGAGCAGAGCTGAAATCCCAGTAGACATGCACACAAGTCAACCATAGTGACCTGAAGTGACCGACTGCTGGGGGAACGCAGGTCACCCATAAATCCGGGAAGGTGCTTGCAGCCAGAGCAAAAGTTTTTGGGAAGCACGCCCAAAAAATCATGGGCCATAGCCTGTGGCTGGAAGGTCATTTGTAGATTTTGCTTGATCTTCTTTATGGTGTTGTTACAGATCCTCTCTCCCTCTCTTTTTTTAAAATGGCCCATAATACTAAGTTTGCAACCTTTTTTTTTTTATGTTTAAACTGTTAAAATACGCTCTTTTCACAGTAGAAATGGTGTTGGTCCTGTCTATCCTGGCATTCTTTGTCATCCTCTCTCATTTCTGTAGCTAGATCAATGCTTTCTCTGCTGTGAAAAGGCCGTCATTAAATAATACCAAGTGGTTTAAAACCTTAATTTTCCATGTCATTAGACAAACAGCACTGGTGATAGCACCACATACTTCCGTTCAGAAAGGGAATATTGTTTAATTGTCAGTGTCAATTCCTGCAGCACCATGGCTGTTCTTTGAAGACCTACTTTCAAAGAGATCAGATGGGAGAAAGCACTAGCTTGATGTCTTAGGTTTTTGGCCTTTATTTTCCTGCAGAGGTTATTAAATCACACCTAGTCAAGGAATAATATACTAGTGCTTGTCTCATAATTCATGCACACTGTGGAGGTCCTAGAAGCACATTAGCTTAATCATGAAACCTCTGAGATAATTTACGTAACTGGAATAATTCCACAGGAAAGCCAATGTAATTCAGAATGAAGTAAACGCATGTATAGAAATCAGAATTTCACTGAAACTGTTTCTGTCCTCGTCTGGTTTGGGTGCCAAATTTTATGCTAGCCTCAGAGCAACAAGGTTTATCTTAATGTGCAGGGATCTGTACAGGTACATTTCTTTTCCTTCTCTCACATTAAATTCATTATGTGATGTTCAAAAGACTGATACATATTAGAAAACCTTTAGGCGTTTCAGTGTAAAAGGGATGGTTTATTAAAAGGGTAGGTTATTACTTTGAACAATGACTTCACTGTGTACATTTAAATGTGTAATGTTTATCCAGTGCTGACCTGCATTATACTGATCCATACAACCATCCTTTTATTCACAAATGCTCGCCTAAGCTGATAAGGCATTTATTTTCAGATTCTGTGTGATCATATGTGTATCTTCTGCAGCCCACGATGATATAGGCTCATAATTATTTTGTCACTGATTTTCTAAGCAAATGTTACCATAATTCCACTAGTGAGCCCGTGATTTTGAGAATACATTTATTCTGTGGTAGAAAAAAGCATTGATGTTAGAGAAATAGTTAAGGCTGCCTTAGTGTACTCAATATACGGGTGGGTGGAGAGAATTGTTTTTTGGTATGAAAGGAGCATCATTTTAAATGCTTTAAAGCTTGGCCATTTCAATCCTCCTTGAAGACCTTGAAAAAGCAGAAGGTACCAAGTGAGTCAGTATCACCAAATTCTTCCTGCACCGCAGCTTTGCCTGAGTGGGGAGGGCGGCCTGAGCCTGCAGACCTTGCCCAGGCTGGCAGCGCTGCTGAGGTGGAGCTCCAGGGAAGCAATGCAGGAAAAAGCTCCTGCTTCCATGTTACACAACTAAGGAGAAGTGGACCGTGGGTCTAATCCCACTGATCTTCCCTGTAATACACTACTTGTGAGTAATCACTTCTTGTACAGAAGTTATTATGGAAGAGAAATGTGTTTGCCTCAGAAAACAAAGATGCAATTAAAGCAGTATTTGTAGTTTTTGGTTAGGGTTATCTTTCAATATAGGATGAACCATCGGTTTTTTTCTGCTAATTATTTTCATTAGCTGTTTTAACTCTTCCTAAGAGCTCTTAATAACTGCTTCAGAGCAGAACGTGTAAAACTGAAAATTATTTATGGCACTGATTAGAACTACAAAATACTAATATGAGTAGTCAGGAATAATTTACCATAGCAGGAAAAGCATTATTTAATTGTTTAATATAGAAGTTTAATTGTGCTTGCATATAATTATCATGTAAATATCACTATGATCACTTTAAGAGGTTATTTCTAAGTGTGCCAAAATTCTGAAGCAGTCTGAAAATAATTAATTTTTTTCTTGCCTCTCTTCACAAGTCTCTCAAGTGCACTTTATGTTTTAACTTAAACCAAAATATAGCCAAAGGCAGACAGGAGTTCCAACAGTGACCAGTGTAATACTCACTGCTTTTAATTACTGTAACAATAAATCACACAGGAATGTCCTCCAGGAACTAAATGATTTTCTAAAAACATTTGAGAATATTTTTGAAACTCAATTAATTGAAGGCACCAGATAAAAGGTACACATTCTTAATGGCTATAAAATAACCCTAAGGGATGTAACTGAGCTCCAAGCTTGACTTCAAAGTGTGACAGAAATACTTACTGTATTACTTTAAAAGTATTCAGATCAATGAATCAGTTAAAATTACTTATACATTTACCAACCTTTTCATTTTCTTTCTGAATATGATAGAAAGAATTGCTCTCATTTCCCAAGATACAAAAAGCAGTTGAGACCTGTAAAAGAAATTGTAATTAAAGCCAGCCTTCAGTCAAAATTGGTATTATGAATTTTTGGTTGACACAAGATAAAGGGGCCAGCGAAACATAAAAGTGGCTTGACAAAACATACATTTAGACATTTTATACTGAAATTTAACTGGTTTATGGAGATACATATGGTTCTGGCATTAAATCCGTTCTTGTTAAAGCTAGTAAGCATTTTTCTATTGAAGTCAACAGAACCAGAATGTCACCCTGCAATCTGTATTGTGTACGGCTGTGTACCTGACCAGCTATCTGATTATGAGCCAAATCGGTTCTCTCTTTTTTTTTTTTTTTCCCTCGCTCCTTGAACTAATCATGCTAACTTGGACACCCACATGGTTTTGCAAGGTGCTGACCATCTCAGACAGTCACAGCACGCCTTCAGCTTTTGTGAGTTGTAGTCTGAGGTAGTACAGCAGCTAATGCTCAGTAGGATCCAACTCTGTGAACAAATACCTTGGCATTTGGCCTGTTGTTTATGAGCAACAAAGGTTGTTTTAAAATTAAAGTGCTTAAACCATCACAGTTTTCTGATTTGCGAGGTGATTTTATAATGCAGCATGACTCAACAGCAGGTAAGTGTTAATATGCAGAAGCTGAACTGTCACTTCTTGTCTCTTTTTTTTTTTTTTTTTTTTTTAGCAGAGGTGCTCTGTCCTGAGCATCTCTTCCTTCCCCTCTGTAACCTCAGCCTATAGCCATGCTCTTGATTGTACCCGGGCTATGGAAACAGGTAATAGACCCACAGTCATCATACCATGGAGATTAGGGTTAACGTCTAACCTTTGCAAAATGGCTGCTTATTATAAATATTCACTGATGAGAAATAATTAAACTGCATATACATTATTCCTTGGTGCAGCAAGTTCAGAAATAGTGGAACCAGAATTATGCACACATGTACATTCACGGACATCTGTGCACTTGTAGGTACACGTGCACTCACACAGGCAGAGGGAAAGGATGCAGAGAAGTGTCTGTACTGTATGAGAAGACTGTATTCCAAGAGAAGACCAAAAATACTCTATAGAACACCAACTACAATATTTTCCAATGGGTACCTCTTTTCAATACTCACTGATAATTTTCTCAGTAGCATGTTAACATTTTGCCTATGTTTAAAATGTGTTAAACTGAGACAGTAAAAGATGACAATGATGCTGCACCAGAACAATGATGCAGAGATAAATGCATCTTTATCCCTTCTGTTTCTTTTCCTTGCTCTTTCAAACACCGTCAGAATCTTTGAGGATTTAATATTGATGTTATGTCATGAAAATGTAACAATTTTCTATAGTAATTCTGCACCCTGCAGGTGCAAGGTGGGTGGGAGAGACACTGAGCACTGGAAACAAAGTAGATGGCAGTTGCAAAAATGCAGTCACTGACAATGCATGTGTTATATTACCGTTGGATTTAAATTGCATGTAATAAATGTAAGATAATACTAAAACCACCATAAGACTCAGGATTTGTCAAAGAACTGTGTTTAATAAGGGTAATAGTCTAACCATGACACTCTTTTAATTCAGGACTGTGGACTGTAGAAGACAGTTTGATATGTCTATTTTGACAGGCAAATACCCATAATATTCGCAACAAACTCACATTAGCAAATTAGCACCTGTGACCAGCAGCCAGGTTCAAATCAGTTCTGTATAATAAAGCCTGAACTTTCTATTAAATCACTCCAATCCACTGTTCATAAGCATCTAAAAGCTTTTATTTTCTGAAGACTGCAGTCAAAAGATATTTTTCTGGAATAGTTAGGCTGTTTATTTCAGAAGGGCTGTTTGTTTAATAGAGGAACACATGGATTTATGAGTATATAATATCTTCATAAATTCTGAGAAACTGTAGGACATTGCTACATTTCTCCCTCTTCTCCCTCCTGTTTTGAAAATCAATAAATATTTGAACTATTTTTTTTTTTTTTACCTGCAGTGGAGTGGTTAAACTGCAGCAATACAGAAGAGCTGAAGTGAAAAACAAGTCAGAATATTGGCTTCAGATTAAAGCTGGGTAAACTTGGGATAACTTGTCTAGAAAGTAGAATAATTTCATTGAAAATACATGTCAGACAAGGTTAAATATGATTAACAAAGGAAAAAAATGCACTCATACATCTAATTTTTAGGTTTGCAGAAAGTCAGTGCAGTCAAGATATGAAATGTAGTTGTGTTTGTTGTAAACTGCTATGCTTTGCCTGCGTTGTATTTTACGTTAGCACTCCTCCTTCTCTCCTCTCCCAAGCATCTGATTTCATAGTAGGCAGAGCTATCAGTCCTAAGGACACAGACAGCAGGAGCTGAGGGATTTCTGCAAAATCCTTATTAATGTTGAAGGAAGAGCCTTCCTCAGGAGGATGACTCTGTTTCTTGTCTTTGCCTGTATACAGAGACGACTGTGGGAGGTGAAAGATAAAGAGCAGACACCTGCATCCACACGTGCCCACAGAGAGCTTGTCCTGTTGGACATTTCAAGCCTCGCACACAGCTCCCAGCCATGCTCCGTTCCCATGCCAGCCTATTTTTTTCAGGTGGAAGTGGAGCAGAGTAGCACAAGAGCTACTTTTCCAGGAAACGCGAAAATGTCAGAACCGTGCTCCAACCCTGTGTGGTCAGGGATTCAGCAGAGCCAGTGGTGACACTGGTAAAGCCAGTTACTGTGGCTGACTGTGCATCACCTAAGGACAGTTTCAGCTGAGGTAACACGATGGTGCCTAAAAGTCAAGGACAGCCCATGGCACCACAGCCATTTCCGGAAGAGACTCCAGCTCTCACTCAAGCTGCAAAAGGATGCCTATTGCAAATTTGACCGGGTGGTCATGCGAGCTGCCGGCTGCCTGTGATCAACCAAATGAAGAAATCTGAGTGGGACAAGCGTGAGAAAATATGTTCCTTTCTAGCATAATGAAAATCCAGGCAATCCCTGTGCTTGCCCAGACTCGATAGCAGGAGCTCCACTGGACCCTTGCTTTTTTGCCCACTGTCACTTCTAGCTTTAACCAACAATTAAAAACCTTGACCTGCCCAATCTATTTTGTGGTTCCCTGTGGGACCATTGTTGGCTTGCAGTTTTGCATCAGGTTTTCTTACCAAAAGGTAATTGTCTGCTTTACACTAGCATATAAAGAAAGATCTCCTAGCTCCATCAGCTCCTGGGCCTCAGACTGTGCTTTCTAGTTTTGCTGAGCATTTGGGAGGAGGACTTACTGGAAGGAGCGATCCCAGCTGACTACTCTTTCATGAAACGTAAAGAGTTGAAACAGAAAGCATAGTGGAGTAAAACCTGAGATGATCTGAAAAAGCAGAAGCTATAGATAGATGTAGAAGACTCCATAAATGTAAGTAAGAATTATGAATCTGAATTTTTTTCTATTTAAAATATTTTATGTGAATTACACTGCTGGGAAAAAGCAGACGGGGGTGCTGCAGCCACTCTAGCAAGCAGAGAGGGTCACAGGAAGACTGGGAAGGCAGCTTGTTCCTCTGGTCCATGTTATGCCAGCCCTTGAGATATGTGACCCTAAACAGCTTTTTTTTTTGTGCAAATTGTGAGCCCTGTGACTATAATAGTTGACCTTTGTGTGAGAGAAGAAACAAAAAAAAAAGCTTTTTTTTTTTGCCTACTTAGTGTGATATATTTACTTTCAAGAAATCTAGCTTCATCTGTGTTTCAGTAATCACTGATAACTTTAGAAGGCTCTCTAACATTTTTATGTTTTTTCCTGGAATTACAAAGCACTGTGGTTTGCTGGCTGAACAGTCCCCGGCATTGCTCACCTGCAGTTTAGAGAACTTAAAATCACTCAGTCAGCTTTGTGAAGGCACTTTAGAATTGCCAAAAGAGACAAGCAGGGGGGACCTTCATGAATTTATAAAAATACAGCCATTAAAACTGCAGTTCAGGATCCCAGTCCCAATTCCCTTTTCATTTTCTTTCTTTTTTTTCACTGAGCCATATGAGTTTACTCTTGTCTCACTTCGATTGCATAAAAAAATCCACATGAAACTCTTTGAGAAACAGGACCATGAGAAAAACTTTTTATATTTTGAATGCTGCTTTTCCTTTTTGTAGTTCTGTTATTCTCATGGAAGTGCATGTGCCAAGGTAAATTTGTTCAATAGTACAATTTACAATTGAAAGTTTTATAGATAGAACTAGGAAAAATAAAGTCGGTTGTAGCAATATAAATAAAGAATGAATCTCATGTTACATATGAATCATGCAATTAGTGAATTCCACTAAGGATAGTAATTGTTCATTACTTCAGATCTGGAAGCTATTTTGAAATGTTCTGGAAAGCTGAATGAGAATAATATCTTTTATCTTCAAAATCAAGTTCAAAGAACTTACCTTCAAGCAAATGACGGCATTCCCAGGTAGTGATCACACTACAGAGTAAACGCTAAGGGGAACTAAACTTAAAGCAGCCTAATATAGAAGCTTGACTGAAATAAACTTGGAAGGTGTTTCCCGGAAGATGATAAAAAAAAGGTTATGGTGAAAAACAGCAAGACAGATGAAGGCCTAGGATATTCACACCAAACATTTCTTTCTTCCACTGTTATGTGGGCATTGCAGAACCGTATCCCATTGCAGCTGAATCCCATCAAAGGTCCTATGTAAGCCTAATATTTTTATTTGGAAGGAAAGGTTTATGGTAGTACTATATAGATCTGTGTAAGTGATACAGGTTCATGTACATAACCAATTTGATTTTGTTTCCTCTACTGGATTTAACTTCATAAATAGTGTTGGCAATGGATGAAATGAGTAAAACGATGTGGTAAAACTGCCTGTTCTAAAACACTTTTAAACACATAAATAGCAGTCCAGCTTTTATACTTAAGTATTTAGAAGCTTAATTTAGCAAGGTTCCAGAACAGAGGGCTAATTCTGTGGGTAAACATAATGCCCAGAATCTTTCCTCCCACTTTGTCTGCTCCCAAGATTTGTAGACATACACCATGATGTCTTAGGGCATAAGCCAACTGCTGATCTTGAGCTGCTTTAGGAGAGGGCTTTTTAGTCTTTCTCTGCAGAAGATGGTACTGGTCAATACAAGAAACGGGATTATTGATGGAGAGTCTGTAGTTCTGTTTCAGAATGGCCATTCCCATATTTCTTCCAGATTCAGCTTTTCTTTCCCCTTTCTTAACCGCCAAGATTTTCAAGGATATTTACCCCAACACACCACTCTTGGTTTTGGTTTTAAAACTCTCATTGAAGACAGATGTATTTGGACTTCTGCTAACCAGTTCAGAGGAAATTGTCCTTCTGGTAGCAGTTTCTCCTTGGGAATCTGTCAGTGTTAATTCTTTCTTTAGCTGTTGAATTAAACCAGGAGTCAAAATACATATCCAGGAACCTAAATAAGTTTTTCAGAGTTTCTGAGCATCAGGAGCTTCCAGTCTGGTCAGTAACAGCTGATGCTCAGCACCTCTTTGAATGGTCACTTTTTGGAGAAAGTTCTTAACTCTTTTACATATCAAGGGATGGAACTCATTTCCTCATGCCAGCATTTGAGGAAAGGGATGCATGAAGTCATGTTTAGGAAGGAAATTTAATTTAGAGATTTAACAGTTACAAAAGTAAAGTAAGAATTAGTCTTATCTTGTGACTAAGACAGTAGTTTTGAAGCAAAAGACTCTTGCAGCGTGCTCCCTGATTCACTTAAGTCAGAGCAATTCAGCTGATGAAAGATCCAGCTCTAAAGGAGCAGCATAGTAATCTGAACTCAAGTCTTCTGTGAGTCAGACTGAACATGTGTCAATGTTGTCCCTCAGTCAAAACATTCAGATTTCAATTCCAAAGTGGAAATTATGACAGTATTTCCNTTTTTCTTTTTTTTTTTTTTTTTTTTTTTTTTTTTAACATGTAGGAAACCCTGAGAGTAGAGGTAGAGCAGGACTGATGGCTTCAGGGAACTTGTCACCTAAATCCACATATACTCAGTCTTCTTTTCAACAGTTATGCTGAGCACATAAGCACTCTGTAAACACCTATAAGGCATGGAAGAAAGGTGGAGTGGAGAGGTGTGTGTCAGAAAGGTTCTCTTTTCTGAAGTCCAGACATAATTGAGAGATTTCAAACAAATATAACTACATATGCATACATACACAGACATGGAAAAGACTATTTTTATTTTTCATCCCTATCTTTGAAAATACTGATCTGAAAGGTTTAGAATGCAACTGATTCAAAACCAATTCAAATTAATTTATTATTTATTTTTAAATGGAATTTATCAGAAAAAATATATCTTTCTTCTAAAATACAGTCTGCCCTAAACTGGAAAAAAAACAAGCAAACCTGGTTTGCAGTTGCTAAAAACTGACATTGTTTTGCTGAAAAAGATTCAGAGCTTCTAAATACCTAGTAAGCAGCCAGAAAAAAAATAAATAAAAACTTCTTTCACATCTTTAAGTGCCTAATGACAACTTTCTGATAGCAAGTGGGAATGGGAACAAATTCAGTCAGGCCAAATATATGCATCTAACTGGAAGACCAAAAATATGGAAGTTGGATCCTTATCTCTTCTAACCCTTGATGCCTCTATGGTTAAATCCTCTAAATCTTTGTTATTAATCTGAATCCAATACTTTAGACAAAGATCTATTTGCCTACTTCAGACATAATGGAGAACTCCTAGAAGGGAGGTTAAGACATCTTGAATGCTTACTGCAGTTTAGGGTTTTGGTTTTTCATTTCATTATTATATTTTTTAATAATATATAATAATATAATAAGTCATAGTAGCATAGAATATATCTATACAAATCTGGAAAATAGACCATGTAAAGGACACTTTCACTTGCATTCACATTCTTCAACCCAGGATTTGTGTAAACAGAGGTTTACTCAATTGCTGAGCCAGGCATTGTTATGGATCGTTTGGTTATGTAGCCTGTTACCATTAGACCTTAATTTCTTCAGACAGAGATATACCATTCTACAGATTCCTGTTGCTTTAGATAGAGAAATTCTTATTTCCAGGGCTATCAGCTTATTTATTTTCATTCTTGTATACTCTGATGTGTTCCAAGTTTATGTATTAACTTGCAGCACATGCAATTGTCTAAATAATATTTCATCCTTTGTAAGTTTATTAATAGCTGCATTAAACTACTTTTAAAAAAAGCAAGACTGTGTTTTAAAATTGTAGGAGAAAATAAAAGATTTTGAGTAGCTTTAAATCCATTTAAGTGTGAATAATTGCTCTTTGGAAATTCTCGTTGACAATACTTAATATCAGATGGCATCCATATTTACAACATTTCAACACCAAGAATATTTGAGTCCCAAGATTCTAGCTGAGGATTGGGCTAGATACATTGTCCTTTCTGGACAAGAGCGCATTCAGTTCCACAACTGCAATGTCATGTGTTATCTTGCCCAGAGTTGTTACCACCAAAAGCAGCAAGTTCGAAAAGATTTTGTCAAGCTATCCACAGAATTTTTGGCACTAATTCTCTGTTCATTTGGTGACATAAACAGTTCCAAACATGTCCTCTCCATTGTCATAGGAGCAATAGGTTCCACCTTGTGCAGTTAGGGACTATTTTGTCAGTGTAGATTGCCTCCTCTGCCAATTGGACCAGACCCTGCAATGTAGACTTCCTTTTCATCAGGGTCTGTAGATTCCTTACAATCCCACAGAACCATTGCACCAACCTTCTCTTGTTTCCCACCGCCTTCCTGGTCAGGCAGTGTCTGTTTTTCCTTTGGAAGGGTCAGTCATAATTCCGAGGTTCTTACTGTCATTTGAAAAGACTGTTCTGGATTCCTAGCATTTGGGCCTCCTGGTCGAGCATGTGTTATGGTCCCTTCTCATCTTCTGAGCTTCAAGAAGCAGATTTTGAGATACCAACATTTTTAAACAAGTGAGACACTGTCACTGGAAAGGAGGAGGAAGAGATTATGATAGACTGAATTAGTAGTAAATAATTCTTTCCATAGAAAAGAGGTTATGCGATTCTGTGAAAAGAACTTACGGCCATCTCAGTGAGTTACTAATTTGTTTACCTTCAAGTAAAATCATATCTCTAGAGCCAGCCAGTTTTTATACTGAGGTGTAAAAGAGCTGTCCTATGTGGCAATGTGATGGATAACTTCATTATACAGCGTAAGAAGCTCTTCTTCCCTTTCTTGTACCTTTTCACATTCTAGTTAATCACTTCACCCTGGTTAAACCAGCTGACTACTTCAGCATTAAAAGTATTCAAAATTAACATTTTACTGCACCAGTGCTAGAAAAAGGCAGTCTTTTCTATCTGGAAAACAGACAACCTTGTTTAAATGATTCTGGCTTCTCTGTCTGATGCCATTCCCAGTCAAAGGACTGAGTCATGCTTCCAGCTTCCATCTCTTCTCTATCTATTTCATGATAAGAATATGTCCTGGGCTGTCCCTGTGTTTGACAGTGGCAGATATTGACTGCTGAGTGTATAAGAACAGGATAAAGGTACAGAGATTGTTCTCCAGAATAATCTGTCAACCTCCAGCAATCTGTGGTTCAAGGATTTTCTGAGTCCAGGATGAAGAAGTGCTGGTTATTGTCACTGGATCTGATCCTGATCCTGGCCTGTGGGCTGACGTCCTGCCCAGCCTTGGCCTGTCCCCAGGGAGATGCCCTGAAGGTTCCCTGTTCTCCACTGTATCTAATGGGAAATTACTTCGATGTTTCTTTCACCTTGCTGTGTAAATTTTCCGTCTTTCTGAGATGGAGGACAGAATCAGACTTGCACACAGTATTTGGCATATTGGTTCACTTTAGGTTTATACAGTGACATAACAAGATTTTTTTAATTTTTTTTTTATACTTCTTGAAACTCTTTCATAATGATGATCTTCAGTTTGTAGTTTTATAATACCGAGTGAAAATTGTTTTCATCCCTGGGGCCTAAATCATGTACAACACTTTTACAGAAATTGCTGCAATTTTTAATAAAAAATGTGTCTGTTTGAGAGGTTGTTCCCAACGATTGAGAACATCAGGCTTTCCAGTTTTTTGAAGACTTCATTAGAGAAAGGATTTGTATCTGCAAGACCTTGTCTGCCCTTCCTGTAGATATCAAGATGGATTCTCCTGTTGCAAGACTTTACAGGGTAAAATTTACTACACTTTCTCTTTCTAAGCAATACTTATCATCTCTCCCTAAATTCTGGGATGCTGTTATCAAACAGCAAGAACAGCGCTGAAGCGCTATTTTGAGGTGGTTATTAAAATACTATTTTTCTTGTTTCTGTTCAGTTGAAACAGTTTCCCTCAAAGCTCTTAGGTGAACACAGTTTGAAAAAGAAAACCAATATGGCATCATATTTTGTCAATATCAGTCATTTGCTATGCAAATTGAGATGCCTACAGGACTTCAGAGAGTTCAAGGCCTGCCTGCACACGGGGCTTGTATAAACAATGAAAGATTTACAATGTGAGTAATAAGTACTTTCAGGAAAAGACCGATTACAAGTCAAATTATAAAAGGATATGGATAGAAAAAGAAAAAAGAACAAATGTTGATCAAAAAAGGGAAGCAAAGGGAATAGTGAACACATCTGGTAAAATGGTTTTATAAAACGCTTTTATCTGAAAAATACACATTAAATTCTTTTGCTTGAAACTTGTGCTTACTTTTCAAATTCTGAGCAGCTTTGAAAATTAAAAGTTTTAAAAATAAATATAAAAGCCCTAACAAGAGATCAAAAGTCCATCCACAGCTTGTTTCTGAGAGGCTCACTGAGCATGCCTATACTAAAATACAGTGTCAGGGCAAGAACATAGTGATGTTCTCCCAGGCTCCAACCATACTCAGATCAGGACCTGTGGTAAAGGTAATATGTCTGCATTTAATGCACCTTGCTCCTTTTTTCTTGCTTTATTTTTTTCTGATTCCTTTTTGACTTGCTCTGTGTTTCAGGATTTGCAGCAACCTGTGCAAAGGGGTTCCAACACTTGTGCACTCCCTGGGTGAAGTATTATCTTTTGCTTGTTTCGAACTTGCCACACTTTGATTTCATGCTGTGATTCTTACCTGGTGGTATTCACTGGAAAAATATACTCAGAATCTAATACCAAAAGAATTGAGGGTGCTGTATCAGGACAAATCAGGACTGTAATGTATTTCCCAACAAGGCAAGATAGGTCAGATTGAGGTCATGCTAAATGAAAGTCCCAAAGCTGCCATACTTCCCAAAAGACAAAAATGTCATTCCTCTTTCCGGTGCAGTACTCGCCAGTGACCTCCTCCAGATCTGTTTCTGAAAGGATTTTCCAGTCCTTTGAAACTGGAACACTGGCAAAGTTGGGTCAAAGATAGACCTTGGGTGAAAAAATAAAAAATGTTTTAAGTGCGCAAGTATAGATTGGATTGAGTATAGAAGATAGTGCCCATTATCAAAATTAGTGAATGGCAAACTGAGGGGAAAAATCCTTAAGCACAAAATTGCCTCCTATTTTACTGGCTGCTTGTGCAACGAGAGAAGAAGCTGTATTTACAGGCATGTTCCCTGCACGATTCCCCACTAGTATGAGTGACAAGATAAACGTGATAAGTTCTGACCAGGCTTCTGACCATGTAGAATCTGTAAGGAAAAAAAACTTACTTCTGATATTCAACTCACCAGAGTGCTGTGGACTAAGAACTTGAGATGCCAGTCACCAAGAAACAAATGTCTCTATGTGCAATTAATAACACCAAATCATATCCATAATTATATAGAAACAATAATAACAAAAAAGACCATGAGACACACTTCGTTATCTGCTGCTGAAATCTCTCACTCAATTTTTAAGCCAGAACCTAAGCTAATTTCCTGGCAGTGATGTAGGATAATCAGTTTTACTCTACCTAGTAGGCTTTGAAAAGAGATCTGCACCCAGATCCTTGACAGCAGCATTAAGTTAACTTCTCTTTTGGAAAAATAATTTTCTCATTTTCTGTCAACAAATTGGGCACAATCATATGATGAGGTATGATAGGCAGTAAAAACCAGACCAATTTTGAGCAACACATACAAGGGTGTCAGGACAAACCCAAGAAATCATGTATGAGAATACTGTGCTACTGCAAGAGCAACCTGTTCATGGCACTGGCCATTGTCTACCATTTAAGTGCAATCTGTAAGAATAACCTTCTCTGAAGGTAATTGTCTATTCTAATACCCATTAGAGACTTGTTGTTTTATACACTGAAGAATGATGGTTTCTATCCTTAAGGAATTTTTAGTCTATGGAGGAGTCTTGAGTGTCCCCACTGGTCTCTACCTGCTTTCAGACCAGTGCAAGTCTCCTGTCATGTTTGCCACATGGACCTCTTCGGATCGTTTAGGTCATGTCAAATGTCTCTATGTGCCATGTTCAGGCAACTGAATGCCCCCTTCCACCCTGTTCATTTTTGAGCCATTTGGCTCAATTGTATGTTATCACAGTGAATTCTTCTGCTTCCCTTCACATAAGGAAAGGATGAAATCCCATTTTCTAGGTCATTAATATTCCTTTAATTTTATTGGCTGTTTCCTTGGCTTTTTTTTTACAATGAGGAGACAAAGAAGAGTTCACAATTTGCTCTTGCCTTTGCATGTATTATTTGATTTCTCTCTTACGTTTCCTCTCCAGAGGAAAGAATCCTGATCCTTAAAAGCTTTCATTTAATTAAAATCTCTTAGTGTATTTACATTTATGTTTGGTGAACACCTTCCATTTGCATTCTGTTATTTATTTTACATGAAGTGACTAGAATTAAGCACAACATTCAAAATGAAAACATGTGACTGGTGTCTAGTTGTATGTGTTAATTTGTAGTGTGTCGGTGTCTACAAGCCTCCAGACTGCATAGGGTTCCTTTGGGTTGCATACTGTGCAAATATGGAGCTCTTGCCTGGAAGATCATCCAATAAAATTTTAAAACAGATGTTGAAAAGGTGACTAAATTATAGAAATGAGAAAGGAAAAGTGTGCAAGGGAATAAAATGGTTTATGAGCTGTTAACGCAAACCAAACTACTCTGATTGATGATGGTATTATATATTTTTTTCAGGTATTATTTAGTCCAAGTTTTCATATATTTTAAAGTTTAGTCCCCCAAATAATTAATAATTACGTTAATGGAGATGCCAGCAATGACTCACTGTCTCCTGTGCCTGACTCCCAAATGATTACTGTTCACTTAGAGCTCATGAAGGTGTATCGTCAGCTCAGATCATATTGAATGCTTTACCTCCCACTGTACATTAGCATGCCTTTGTTAACATGGAGTTTTAACTGCAGTCAGGCTGCACAGTTGTCTGTCTTTTAAAGTGCCTCTGGAATTCCACGCAGTTCTTTGTGGTTTTGAGTAACCTAAATTATTTTGACATCTGTGAATATGCCACCTTGGACTTCACCTTTACCCAAATAATTAATAGACACATTAATTAGTCATTTCCCTGCATTTTTAAAAGAGTTACAATATTAGCTCTGTTGTTTACATGAGGAACACAGTACAGGAATAATCCCAAAGCCAAAGTGGTAAGCCTTTTCCTGGATCATTGCCTATAAAGCTAAGCATCACCTGGTATTTTCAAAATTAGAAATTATTGATAGGCAAAGTCTAAAGGTAATTCCTTACTCTAGGCCTGACTTAAACATAAAGAAGTCACAGTCTCTGGTTATTCTGTGACTGTGGAGGATATTAACTCCAAAGTGAAGTTGTCTTTGAAGACAAAATGCTGATTGTACCTCTTCTGTTTGAAATGAAAAGTATCTGCAGTTCTCAAATGCAGGAATGTGTCCTGTGAAAACATACAGTATTTCAGGTAGAAAAGACAAATCAGTGCACAGGTGAAAAGAAGGGCCTTAAAATTAACCTAGAAGTAGATCTTGCAGCCCATTGAAAAGAGCAGGGACATAATTTAAAAATAAATTTTTACTATGTACATGAGTTTTCAGTCTGAGAAGAAATTTAAAGATGTGGCTTCAGATAGATTTCACTGCAATATTCTGGTCTAGAAATGCCAATAAAGTACTCTTATCATCATTTCGTAGGTAAGATGGTTACATCTTAGCCAAATATAGCTATAAAAAGCAGTCTGGTCACAGAAGCTTCTTTTACATAGCCAAATAGAAGAGAATCTCTGTTTTTGACATAACGGCCTTTTAATACAAAAGACCATGCTATAAATTATCTCATGGGGACTATTCGTACTTACTGGGGTTTTCAAAAGCTTGAAGCTTCTGAATTCTTATGGAAAGCAACAGGATGTAGGCAATTTCTAAAAATCCACTGAGCATCTGTTTGCATGTTCCTGTGTCAAAATGCTGGTTGTGTCACATTAATTTCTGAACATTTTGGTTTTGTTTCTAAATTATTTACAAGCTTTTAAAATCTTACCTTAGACACCTTAGCAGATTGTGGGGCAATGATTGAATGCAGTCTTTTTGCCGTGCTAGATAATTTCAGTTTATGAGAATAAACACAAGTGAGGGAAACTGGGAAAATTATCTCCGAACAGAATTAAGATTAATTAATGGATTTCCTGCAGAGAGTAGATACAATATATTTTAAGGCAATTTATTCTTCTTGGAAATAAAAATTACTTTCTTATAGACCCTACCAATTTGGAAAGACGAAGATTCAGAGCACAGGTGGTTATAATACAGTTGGCACATCAGTTGCTATCAGCTTTTTGTCACTTCTAATTCCTGCATTTTGTTTTCTGCCCTGGAAGAGTACCCAGGTACAAACAACATTTTATGCAGCTTTGCTGGCAGGAGCTGATATTGTTTCAGTCTGAATTTCACATTACTAAAAAGACCCTAGGAGAAATTTAGAGAACAAGAAAAATAATCTGGATGGAAAAAATGGGAGACAAAATTGGTTTATGGGGACAGAGTATAAAAGTGAGGCAGGCACAGCTTTGTCAAGAAGGGCATGAAGAGGAAAAGTGGGAAGAAAGAGCAAGCAGTATCCTAATAGTATATAATGGCTGAAAGTTTTTCGACTTGAGGAAATTCATATGGTTTAAGAAGATGAAATTATGAGCAATAAAAAGAAAATGAGAAAAAAATCAGGTATATGAAATATTGTAACATCAAGAGTTTAGATTGCTAAGCAGTTTAGTAATTAGACATTTAAGTTTGACTTCAGAGGGAGCTGAGACCCCCCACCCCCAGCTCGAGTGCAGAGACTTACTGTAAACGCCTAAAGTGATGTTTCAGAGTCCAGACCTGAATCCTACCTTACCTGTGTTTTTAATTTAATCTTTCTATGACAAGGTGATTTCTGTAGTTAAATCATGAAGTCATTTGCAGATTATAAATTAACCTCAGCTACAAAGGATCTGGAAATCAATTCTGATGTGTCATTAAAACATAAGCTGTCTTTTCTCTTATAGTGTTCTTAGAATAACATGATCAAATTTAAGTGTTTAGTTGAATGTAATTTTAACAGTTTTGAAAATTATTCAGCTCTTTTCAACTTCTTTTGTGAAATCTTTTTGGGTAGTAAAAATCTAAGCAAAAATACTCCAAATCCTTTCCTATTGCCATCTCTGTTTACTTTGGTAATGCCACAAGTTCTGCGATTCTAAATAACTTAATTATTTAACATTACCTCAATAATATGTAATAAAAAGAGACAAATCATCATGTTTTTTTCAGTAGCAAGTGCATCATACCTGAGTAAATGACCTGACTTTTCCATTAGAGATTACATGTCATGCTCAGAGTACTCACACTCAAAAGAAATGAAGATTTATTTTTAACAGTTTGGTGAACGTTTAAATACAGAAATGGTTCAGCAAACCTTTCCTATAGTTTTTCTTTTTTTGTACCTAGTTTACATTATAAGTAGATAGCAAACAATTTTGACTTTTAAAATATTCTGATATTTTAAGAATCAAAATATGTGTGTGTCTCAGAGTTCACTACATGCAATGTTTATGTCAAATGATCTTTCACTGTCACTAGTTTCCATGGGAAAATAAAATTTTACTAAAATTTTACACCTGTTGGGAAAAAAAAAACAAACCAGTAAACCTATATCCGACTTACTTATTTCACATTGAAATATGAAATGATAAATTTTA
>VZTO01002942.1:112034-143454 GCA_013400615.1 Syrrhaptes paradoxus | reverse complement strand
AAGAGAGCTTGTTTTACAGTGATTGTACCTATTAGGGGAACACAGCAGATTCGATTGGAAAGAAGATACCCAAAGCACTTGTGTATTTAAGTTTGAAGACAGGCTTGTGATATGATGACTCCCTGAAGTCTTCATTGTGGTAAGTAGGAGTTGAACAAATAACAGAGTGAGTGGGATGCCATGGGTTAAACAGCCTTTCAACTTGAAAATATGCATCAAGTGGGAACTGGGGAAGCAATGAAGAAGGCGGGGTTGGGGGGAATAAAGTGCACTGGCAATTTAATGCTTCCTTTGATAGAACAGTGCTCTCTTATTGATCAAAAAGTTACAGATTTATTGAAGAGACTCAGATGGACTTTTGGTGTACTATGTGGCAAGAAGGCATGCAAAATTTTTACTTTTTAGACCATATATGTTCAGTTTTAGATCTTAGAACTGGTACTCTTTCAAACTACTGCTGAAGTCAGGATATTTCAGGTAAGTAAGGCTATGATTCAGTTCTTCCTCTTGACAAAACATCCATATAAAAGAGCAAAACCAATCTGTGCATTTTCCACAAAGAAATTAAGATTTGAAAGCATAAAAATAGACACAACAATTGCAGTGGGAAACAGAGTAGAAAATAAAGCTTAGTTCCTTCAATCAATAGTCCTCTCTGTACCTTTTGTGTATGCTTCAGTAGTTCTTCCATTCTTCTGTATTAAGCCACTTTGTAGGATTAGGACAGATGAGTGATTATAGCTAAAATCTAAACTCCACTGGGATTAGGTCAAAACTTTCCTAATCTCTTCCTGCTCCTTCAACGATAATATTCTGTGTGTTTTTCCTTGAAATAGCCCAGAGTGGGGATTCCGATCCTGTCTATCATAGCTCTATGTGTACCTAGGGCTTTTGTAGGACCCACCTCAGCATATTGATCCAAATTATGCCCCCGTTCGGTTGCTTATTCTCAATAGAATATCAATAGGATTACAGTCACTCTAACAACTTGTAAATATCTGAATTCACACAGAGCACTGGCCTTCAAGTCAAGAAAACTGCAAATGCCTGTTAGGAGGACATAATTTGGATTCATGCCAGACTCTGTTTTAGGATATTTGGTTGGTGTGGTAGTGTTTGTGGTTTTTTGTTTGTTTGTTTGTTTTTTCCCACAACCAGGGTAATTTGAAAAGTTTTTAATGCAAATAGAAAAAGTTCTGTCTAAGCAGTTTTCAAATGTGAGCACAAAGGGAACATCTTATAGCATGTATTTGGTTAGACATAGAAACTCTGGTCATCCAACACCAGATTCTGCTAACTCTTCTTGTGTGTGTGTAACACATCTTCCTCCATAGATAATTCCACTGATTTAAAATAAGTAATTATGTTTATTAATATAATTATGTTAGCACAAGAGCTCTCTCTAGTGGAGCCAATGAAACTTTACTGGTTGTGTTCTCAGATACTGAAAAACAGTAGAAATACTTAATCCTGCTGTGTCTCAAATACAGCTAATGTCAGAATGGCATTACAGTCACACAGTGTATGAATAATTCTGTGTCTGTGAAATAGTTTAAAAACGTAATTTGCAAAAGCTGCTGGAATGAAATATTCGCCACTTACATCATCGTCCTCAGCAGAGCTTGGACTTTTCTGAAGGTCTCCATGAGCTTTTCAAGAAGAATGTGAGATTGTTTCTAAGCATCCAATTATATTTGTCAAGTCTTTTTTTTCCATTATTCTTTCCTGATATATGGTAACTGGGCAAAATGCAGAATGTATTGATGCTGTGTCTGTTCCATCAGAGAACCACAACATTGTGATACATATATGTCTTTCACCCTGCCCCTTGAAGAACAGCCCAAGTCCCACTGTTGTGCCAGGTGCAGCAGCTTTCAAGAAAACTTTGTAGTAGGTAGCAAGTTCTGCAAAGAAGTGGTACATCCAAACAACCTTTTCCCTCAGCCATGTGGCTGACTTTTATATCCAGAGGAAAGCAGACATTGAGAGAAAATCTTAGAGGTTGTGCAACGTAATAGCCCATTTTACATTAATCAAACATTGGTTCTATTGACTTTCTGTTTATTTTGCACTTACTGGAAGTGGGTAAGGAGGAGGAAAACTGTAAGACAATGCTTTTGGAGACAGAAAAAAATAATTAATTTAGATTGCATGGTCTTTTCCCCCTTTTTCTTTTTAAATAAGTTTTCAGATTCTGATGTTTGGCTTTCATAGCTATACCTATTTTTCCCTTAGATTTTCAGAAGCTCCTTATGAGCTGCTAAAGAAACAAAGTAGTTCTGCTATGTAAAATATATTGCTTGGCTTGGAAATTGGTTAAATTGATTAGTAAAAATAGCATGTTTCCATTATGGCACATGGTTAATAGGGAGATGCCCCAGGGTCTAATGCAATGGTCAGTGTTGTTTTAACAGATTTGTTTATGTTGGCGAGTAGTGGGATGACAAAATCTGCAGCAGACAGTTATTTGGATTAGTTACCAGAAGGGAAGATTATGAAAAACTAGGTAAGCTGTGAGGTGTGAAACAGTTGAGGAAGTTGAGGTAAACCACAATGGGAGAAATCAGAGTACTCTCATACCCTGGTTACTCCATTATCCTCCTTTCAGATCAGGCAAAGAAATGCAGATCTGCATCCTAAAAGAGCAACAAATCAAAGTGGGAGCAGTTCAAAACAGTTCCACTGAAGTGAAAAGGAAATGTCTACGCAGGCCATTTCTGAGGGCACAGAACACAAAGGACGGAGGGCCTTCTGTTTGCCTTGTGGTTTACACAGGGCCACCAGCAGAACTGACAGGTATTTCACAGCCTGGACACCTATCCTAAATGTAAGTAATTATGCCCTGTTATTAAAAGACGTTCAAGTTTGGGCCTCTTTTCATATTTTATATATATATATAGGGTCCATATTTCCAGGCAGCAGCCTGGTTGAACACCAGGTACTTTCAGAGAACTGAGGAGGGTTGTGGTCCAGTTCCCTCTTTTTTTTGCCTTTTAACTTCTCTTAGAGTTAAAGGAGAGAAAGGTGCACCTGAGATCATGTTGTTTTAAAAACATCTAAAGTAGGTCATGTGAATAATGACTTAAAATGCCTTTTTTATACCCAGTTTGAGCATGAAAAGAAAAGCGAATGGACAGACTTCTACCGTCTTCGGGACCAAGGCAAAAGTATTTTTTTCCTTTTGTCTGTGATAGGACAAACTGTTTCAAGAAGGAATTGACTCAAAGGTGTTACCAAGAACCTAACAGAAAGCATAACGGGGAGCCGAAGAAATATAAGTGCGAGACTAATCTGGCTTGCAGGAGCATTATTACTAGTGAGGAGGAGAGTGCGTCCTGTCCATCCACCCTGTTTGGATTTGGCAAGGCTGGAAGGTTGTAACTTTTCTCTAAGTCTGAACATGCTTATATGGCCATTACTTGAAGCTGAAACTTTACGTGTTCAAATTGTTACTTTTACACATTTACTTCTTCAAATAGGTGTTCCCTTCAGCCTTAATTTTGTATGTTGTCACTTGAAGAAAAGAAAGCTTCCTTCACGCCTGCCTTCTTTTATTCCTTTTTTTTGATTTGTGTGATACAGAATCACCATTCCTGACAATGACAGATAAATTTCAAATTCTGGGTTGGACAGTCAGTGTCTCAACTGTTTTATTCATGGGAACCATATGCAAAAAGTGAGTAGTTTTTCCTATTGTGGAAAAGTAATGTTATGTTCAGAACTGCCAAAATTACTTGAATTTTACTCAGCTGTGTTTTCAAGTGTACCTAGAAATAAATGGGAAGTTGAAAAAAACAGATACATGTTAAATACATAGTATACCTGTAGTTTTAATTCTTTTAGGTCAAAAAATATTCAGATGCATTCACAGTATTTTTGATTGAAAGAATTTGTAATTGGATTTCCAAACATGCTGCTTTCATCTTGGGCAGTACAATATGCACTTTGATAATAACATGGCTATGTCATTAGAAAGAAGTCCATTTACTGGTTTAGGCATAAAATGAGATACAGAGGAAGACAATAAAATGCTTTCCAACATAATGCACTTTATTTTTTATTGTATTCAATAGAGGCATGATGAATAAGTAATCTTATAAGTGCATCAGAAGTACACCTTGGGTGATTTCTTAGAGGTGCTGAGATCCAGTGCTATTGAGATTATTCATAATATCACCTTAATTTCTAAAGAAGTGTGTAGAACTTTATAATGGTTCAAAATATGTGCCCAGAAGACGCTTAGGTCATGTACTGGAAGAGGCAAACTTCCACACTGTAAAAATAATCCAAGACAGGAGAAATGGAAATTAAATGAAGATGAAAAGTAACGTCTTCAAAATTGCTTCTTTTTTTAAATATAAAGCCTGTAAATAATAATTTCCTTATTTTCACTTATTCACACTCTTTTACTGTTAGTTGAGCTACATATCTATAAGCTGTTCTGGCCATTAGTTACATTTTCCCTTATATTTAATGTTCTCTCATGCAAATTAGATTTGCAGCAAACTAATCTGGTCCAGGTAGTAAACGTCACTGCTTGAATTATTTTATTCATCCATTCCTTTTTTTTTTCTATAGCATTTATGCAATTACCAGTGCTAGTGGGATTCTCCCCTCCCTCCCCCCATGAAATCAGAAAAAATTAAATCCAAGGAACCTAAATAAGGTTTACATTTTTTTTCCTAGCCTTTTTTTTATTTTCTAGGACAAAGAGAAAAGAGCTTTATTTGCTTTTAAGAGATCCACAGTTTAAAATTGAATTTAAGAACATCTTCCTGATAATAACAGCACTTTATTCATAGGAAATTCTTGAAACGGAGTGATTTTGCAACCTGAAAGACAATAGCAAAACCAGTTGAGTGGTTCTTTGTCAGAAGGTGTGCAGCTCTGGTTTTGTACTCTCAGCATTTCATACATGGTAGCTCTGCCTGCTTAATAGTAAAGACACTCTTACGACTACAAGTGTATCAAGACTGATTTTAGATGGTATTTATTTTGACTTTTGTTGCTCACAGGGTGAAAAGGAGGCTTTTGAATTGACCATTGTTTATTTTAAAAAGTGCATTTGAATTATGTACTTTATTGGAAAAAGTATCACAAAATAAAACCTGGCAATTGTCCTGGTTTTTTAAAGTGTGCATCGGTATTAATGTTTTTGATGTGAATAACATCCTTTTTCTAGAACTGATGAAACATTGAAAATAATTAGAGATTCATTTTGAACATCAAATGTTCGTATTCTGAAGCTCACTTGATGTTCAAAACTGCACCTACTGAAACATAGATCTTTTTGAAAGCCACACTTCCTCTCCAAAAGATTTATTTTGAAACCTTAATGAATCAGACAGGGATTTGTTGTACTGTCTATTGCCAAATATAGTCCTGACAGCCTTTTTTTTTTTTTTTTTTTAATTTTTTCTGTTAAGTAAAAGGCTGGCTATGAATTCAGTTTTAGAATACAGAAAACCAATCCATGATGTACAGTAAGAATTTAAAGTGGAAAATATCAGCTACTATAATGTCTGATTTGTAGTAATTTATTGCTCATACCTGAAGTATATCACAGTTGGATTTCAGTGCTCTCATTTTAGTAATTGCTATAGTGAGTTGGGTACTGTACAAGCAGATACCCACTGTTTTCCAAAATATAGCCCTCTTAAAGAAACCAAAGATACCAAAGATTTTGAGTCCATTTAAAACTGATTTAATTAAATATCAAAGGTGTCATTCTAATTTCAGGTAACCTTGGTTTTCTGTGTTGAAACTGACTTTGCAAAAAGGTGCACAGAGAATATAAGCCCTTAGATATTTCCACAACTCAATGCTAGTTTGTTTCAAAATAACCTTGGGGGGAAAAAAAAATAAAACCAACTGTTTTTGAGAAGATACTGAGGAACTAAAGCATTCCCCTGCTAGTGAGATAGATAGAGTTTTTCTTTGATTATTGAGAGCTAGGAAGTTTGTTGTTTTACTTCTTGTTTCTTCTGAAATCATTCCCATGACTGAAAGGGAGGGCAATATTTCGTGTCTGCTGAATACGATTTTCTCTATTGCATTTTAAATGATGGTAAAGGGCTTAAAAGTCTGCAAAAGTTATTCTTTTACTCTAATATATTAACATACATCAATACTTCAGCTTTATGTTTATTTCCTTACTCTATTTTTCTCTTCCATTGACAGATACCAAACTTGATCATACTCTTCTCTTGAAACAAAACCGATGAAGGCCATGAAGATGTTCAGCACATGCAACAAATGTTTCTTACCAAGTAAGTTTTTAAAAAGTAAGATTAAAAAAAATATATCAAGAAGTCCTAAAAGAGAAGCTGTCGAGCATATATTTGTTAAAAAATAAAAATTTCTATTTATTCTCAGTAGTTAGCACTGTGTTCTTCACTTTCTAACATATTGGAGCAAGATGAAAGTAACATACTCTCAGAAAGGCTGTGGCTAAAACTAGACACTAATTTGGAATTTTCCTTTTAGCAGGAGTAACAGCTTATAGCTGTAATGCTGTGTGTGTATGTACAGACAACATTATGGGATTTTCTTAGGCATTTCTTTGGATGTATGTATTATGCTTACTGATGTCTGGTTTTCAGCAACATTTTTGCTGTTGCTTTGCTGACACTTGTCTTATAACAACAACATAATGTATTTAATTAATGACTGATGGATGCATTTGAATCTCTCAAGAGTCTTGCTCCATGTACGGACTCTGTTTTATCAGAAGTCCCTGGTATACAGAAAGTTGCTGTCCCTATTAATGACTGCTTTTATTTTTTTATTTTTTAGAGAGACCATAGAATTTATTGAAGAAATTGTTTTTTTACACATTTTTGGACCTATTATTCAGGAAACAAAAAAGAGTGAGGTAAGTCCCAAAAACAGAAAGGTAATCACATCTAATTTCTATCAGTTGCATGTGGTGTGCACATGGCATCAAAAAAACTGTGTTACAGTAACATAGTCAACAATCAACACGGACAATAATTTCTGTCCTTTGTTTCCTATTGTGGCTTTTGAATCTGTGTACTCTTACTTATATTTTTGGTTCAAAATCAAAAGCACTATGGAAAAGATAACAGAACTTCAATTTCCTTTTAGTCCATACATTTTCCATCATGCTTAGCCTCCTGGGAAATACTTTCCTATGTTCCTCTCACAACGTTAAAAGACGTCTACAACTATCTCAAGTGATCTCAACAATCACTTGTTGCTCAAGTGCCACTTCCTTGAATCTGTTCGTACAGGCTTGGTGTTTGTTCCACCGGCGAATCAGTAAAAGTTAAAATTTGTGTGCATATACCAAATCTGGGCTTCCCTCTTCATCAGTCAGCAAACGGCTGCTGTCCAAGTAGGTGGTGGTACTCCTATAAACCTCTACTAAAAAAGCTCTCAGTGCATAATGGACAGGAGATGGGGCAAAAAGATTCAGAAGGCTATTTGGGAGTGTAGTTTACATAAATTTGAAATAATCTCTGCTGAGAAACATGAATGATTTTGTCATTCCGGGTTCAGTCTAACTAAAGGCCTCCTGTCGATTAAGGCTCTGGGCAGCGACACCCAGCACTAAGTTCCTGACTTGAGAAGAGGCATTTGTTACATAGACTCGTGTGTTAGGAGATACCAAATCTGGTACCTGTGATCTTCACACCAAACAGGGGAAGAGTCTGTCGGATGTTACCGTTTGTCCTTGGAGTCAATCCCAGATCCTGCGAGCAATGGAAGGACCCGGTCCCTTTCCCAGCCTGGGAGTGCTGCTGTCCTCCTTATGTCAGTTTAATTCAGGTAATGGGAATGAAGGAAAACCAACCCACGAAAACAAGCTAATAGTTTGTTGTTGACTTTTTTTTATTAAACCAGGTGAATAAGTCTGCAATAAGACTGCTTTCTGTGCAGTCATAGTGATTGTGACACTGTGCTGGATGAAGGAAACACTTTTATCCTGAGTACTACTGTGAGAGACCAAAACTCATTATTTTCACAAAATACTGTCTATCAGTAGCATCTATCTCATAAAATTCAGACCCAGCCACTGCAATTTGTGCGATGGTGCCTTCGGCGTCTGCTCTTGCAGGTGGGAGCTGGACATGATGGGAGTGAGAAAGTCCTTTCTCCCTCCCAGGGTCTGGCTGCAGGCCTCGGCCATTTGTGGGCTCTGTGGGCAGCTCATGTCCTTCCCCCTCCTCCTTCTGTCAACACCTAGATGCCTCAACTCCCAGGAAAGAGAACCAGGCATGCAGGCTGAGAGAGGTCCTTGGAGCTTCAGCCAGATCCTCAATGTGGATAACTAGAGATTAAGATCAAAAGCACGGTCTACAACATGTACTGGCCTAGAAATTTAGAGAGACAGCCTCTCGTAAGAAGAGAAGACTGGGAGTGGGGGGAAGGGGAGCAGGCTTCAAATATATAAAAGGTTTGCGCCAAGACAAAAGAAACACTGATTTTTAATCTCTTTTTTAATTTGTTGTGGGTGGTTCAGGAAGTCATAGGTTTAAAATCCAAAAAGGAATATATAGAGGAGATGTTAAGAGCTGTTTCCCTGTGGTAAAGACAGCATTAAATTAGTTGAAGAGGTTGTATGTAAAGACCTCCAGTGATGAAAATGTCAAAGCCTAGACAATATCCGTCAACAAAAACATAAATGTAGCAGATTTACTTTAGGGAATGAGGGTGGACAAGATGACCTCCTGAGGTAGCTTCCAGACCCTTCCTCTACAAACTGTGTTTGGACTGACATGGAGACCACAGTCAGAATACTTTACAGGAAATCCATTACACCACCTGTCTGGGGATCACATGCCCCCTTGTTTATTTCCTGTACCAGTTCTGGGCTCATCTGTACAAGGTTCTATGTTGCGTGGGCAGTGATTGCCTGAGGCCACCCCATTTTGTTCAGGAATAACTGGCATCAGCCATGCCACAGTTGAGTCAACAGAGCCGTGAGAAATCTAAAATCTCTTACCTGAGGGTCTTAATGCTAGACCCTAATGGCCACAGAGGATTTAGGTTTACAGAATCTTACTTCTAGATGAGTTTAAACATCTCCTCCTTAAGGCACTCCCAAAGCTTTGTTAGCAAGTTTGAACTGGGGTGATTTGGCAGAAATACAAATTAAAAAGTTAAGTGTTGTAGATGTGCCACAGGATGGGAAAAAGCATATGTTTATAACCTAGGAAATAAAATGTGAAAGAAAATAAAGATTGCAACAAGCCTGTAAGAAACACAGAGAATTTGTAGCCACAATATTGTTTGTCTTATGAAGGAAACCATGGTATATATTTCTTAGTAATGTCAGCTGATGGAGCTGAGACCCTAAAATGTTCCTTGCCACTAGCAGAACATTTCTATTGCTAGTTATTGATCGTATTGCTAGTTATTGTGAAAAACATATATTATAAATTACATTTTGTTTTTCATTCTTGTGTGTGGTGATGCAGAGGAAACTACTGCTGCAGAAATTCTCTGGAGAAATGGGAGGGCACATTTCCTCTCCACAGCCTTTAGTATGCCAAATAACAGACAGGCAGGCAAGCAGGCTTATCAGACCTCTTGCTTTTTCAAGAATCCTTGTTTGTATATGATGGCCATCTGGTCCCCACTCATGGTCTGAAAGTCTTCGTCTGGTTAAAATAGCATAGTATTAAGTAAGAGTATCTTAGTACAGTAGATGATAGACAGGCATGTAAGGAGGTACACAGAAATGTAAATGCTTTAGAATGGTGTCCAAAATCACTACCAACACTCAAGTGGTAATAAGGTAAGGAAAATAGTTGGGCATTTCAGGTATGATTAAGTGCGCACTTATCAAAATAAAATCACAAATAGAAAAATGGCAGTAGGTTGTCTGGACCAACTCTTTGCTGGTATGAGCTGCCACAGATCGCAATGTTCCAGATACAAGAAGTCTGTGTCTTGCTTGTGATGGTATCTCAATATAATTTGTAGCCTTCAGTTCCACTTGATTTCTGCATTTATACTCCTGATCAGGATGAATGATTACTGCTTTTTTTTTTTCAGAGCCACCTCCACACCTCACCTTTTCTGAGGGATGCATCTAACCCCCCAGCTTCCCCATTGTAGGGCCTTTCCCTTCCATCCAGCTCCTCGGCTCTTGCTTTCTAAGCACAATAATGTAGAAACATTAATAATTCATGTTCTTGTCTTGCTTTCATTTTACTCCTTCCAGGCTCAGTCACAGCTAAGGTTCAAACCTCAAACAAAATGCCAGGCACTATTGCACACCGAGGGCCTGGATGTGCTCCTTGGCTTTTTTTTGTGAAGAACCCCCTGGGAAGGGCTGGTGGAGCACACCTCATCCCACAGCCAGGTGCAGCGTGGAGTCACTTTCCACTCACTCCCTCCCCTGCCCACTCTTGCTGCCTCACCCACCGCTGGGTGACGTGAAAATGTCCCCTCCTGGCACAGGGGCCAGTGGGGGCAGGGGCACACAATGCTCCACACTGCCTTCCTGCTTTTCACCACTGCTTGTGCCCATAACTTTGACTGCATTTGTCAGCTCTTTGGACTATCACAGTTTTTTTACTCCTGGGCCCACCCATAGTTACCAGTTTCCCTTTGTGTCCTATGGCCAGTGCAGTTCTACCTCTCCTTTGCCCCCACCTGGGTTTCACTGCCTTTTGGACCCTCTTTGAATCATCTCTCTTATCACAGAGATGTCCAGCTGGAGTCAACTTCTTAATACAAACTGATTTACTAACAGTCGATTCTTGCTGCTCCTTCTTTTCCATTGACTTTTCTCATGGACACTCACTGCAGCAGCCTTCTGCCTTTGTAGAAAAGTAAAATGTGACATTAATGTTTGTGTTTTGTTTAGATCAGAACATTTCAAACTCTAGTTTACAGTACTGCCTACATGCTTCCAGTACTGAATACCAAAATATACTTTAAGTTTGAATAGCTTTTGAGTTGCAAAAAAAAAAAAAGCTTGTTTTTCCTTTTCCTCAAAAAGTAATAAAAGCACAAGAGCAGATGTTGCTATTTAACACACAAAAATTTAAGATATTTTTCAGAATATTACAAAGGTTTTTCCAAACTGTTATTTTCATGTGCTGAGTTCCCCTGAAAAGGAAATTATTTTCATCCACTTGCTAATTGCTTAATGCTTTGTATGAAATGCAGGCTTATCAGTTATAATCATTCCACTGTTCTTCAACAGAGATAAAAATATTTTGAATGAAAATGCTTCTGAATAAGTTATTTGAAAGACTGATTACTGCTATTGGGTCGTATTACAGAAACCTGAATATGCTACTTTAATGATCAATATCTCATAAGTTTAAAATTAGCTTTTCACTGGCTTTGTAATTGAGCAATAAAAATTTCAGTGAAAATAATTTGATTTTGTTTTAGTAGCCAAAGGAGATTTTTTTTTCAAGTTGTTTTCATGGTTCACATGCCTTTGAATAACCAAAGAAAGGCATAAATATAGAAAGTAAAGTTATCTAGATGTAGAGGATCCAGATCAATGAAAGGTCAGGAAGAGGAAGCAGTCCAGTCAAAATCAAATATGCCTAAAATAATGATACTTTACAGCTTTCTCTTCTCCCTCCTCTAGTACTGTGTTTCAGATACAGTATTTTAAATGACTCAGAGAGGGGAATGCTAAAGGATATTCTGACTGGAGAACTGTGCCAGTAATTAGTGAACTTGGATCCCCTAGGCCTTATGTGTGATGGCTTCCCCTTGTGCCAGGAACATTGTTCTGAAAATAAATGTTAGCCAAAATATTTTTTTAGCTAGAATTTTGATTAACATCTCTAATTTCTTCCAAATAGCTTACAGAAAGCATTAGAAAATTGTTTCTCCTAGTTTTTAAATTGACCCTTCCCTCCAACATGTGTAGATAAGAGAGGTCAAAATAAGTTGTTTCATGTCTGGGGAGCAAGCAGAACTGGATAAAGTTTCAGATATCACATTTGTTCTGGGCGCGGTAATCATCACCTTTTACTCCTGAGCTCTTCCAGCCACTTGGCTCACCCCTTCCACCAGCTCACTAACCAGCACCACTGTTTTGCTCTTGACCTGGTGCTTTTCAGGGACGAGACAGCAACTCTGCAGTCATCCACGATTACTGATAATCTCTTCCAGCCACTCAGATAACTCTGTTAATACCTCAAATGTCCAATTTATATATTAATTTAAAGACACATGTTCCTACTCAACAGATTTAAACTCTCAGTGGGATAATCTCCCTACACCTACCCACATGGTGTGAGCACTGCTCTACTCCACAGTCACCCTGGAGTTCAGCTGGGCTTAGCAGCACCTTTCTCTCCAGCTGTGAGTTAACACTTGTTTACTTCCAGCTGTGTGAGGCTGCAGGTTCTTCCACAGCCAAGGGTAAGCAAAAATTTTCATTTTGCTCACCTTATTTCAAAACCAGAAGCAGACCTTGTAGGGAGAATTAACATATTTTAGGAGAACAATTTGTATATCTTGAAGGATAAGAGAAGCTAGCACCCATGGAGTAGACTTTTAGCAGCAGGAGACAAAGACATTATATGGTAGATAAAGCCCTTGAGGGATATTGCATGCAAAAACAGAGATTAAAAATAATGATTTAAAAAACTTGAGGATACTGGAAGCTGTGAGGGTGTAAGAGAAGAAAGGGTCATTTTAGATGGGTTCAGAAGGTGACTGGACAAATTCAGGGTAACCAAAACCCCACCAGACTGACAGCTATAGAATGTAAATATGCTTCTGGCTCAGAGTAGGCATCACCTGCTTCTCTGAGGGTGTTTGGGGGAAGGTTCACTGTGTGCTTGACAATAAGTGACCACTGTTAGAGGCTAGATATCGAGTTAGTAGTGGGATCTGCAGTCTGACTTAATGCTGTTGCTCTTTACTTTCCTACCCTGTACACTGTTCACATTGCCTTTCTTAGGCAGATACTGTCAGGAATGTGATAATGGAATAAATGATTCTTTGGTCTGATCCAGGTGCAGGTTTCTCGACTCATAAAATGTGTCATCACTGGTTTTGTTTTCTTCCACTGAGACAGGAACACTTGAACTATTGTGACAGAACACAGAATGGTGCTTTTTCTGTCTTCTGCAGACTTTTTTCCCAGTGCCTGTGTGACAGCAAGCTCAGTCGTCTGGGAACTCACAAGGCGTTCCTAAGATACCTTTTTTAGCCTTCATCTTAGAGCAACGCTGTAAGTAAGAAAAGACTAACTTAGTAGCTGCGGTTCTGTTTTGTCTAATGCTAAGTGGTCTCAAAATCTGGCACTCCGTGAGCACAGAGACGATTCATACTTGTGGCATTTCCTGGTTAACCAGTGCTGCACCTTGAATCCCCACAGCTGGGTCTCCACAGTTTTCACCTCCAGTAGGCTTTTACTTCTGTGCTCCTGGGCTTTCAGATTAGTCCCCCCTGCAGTGGAAATGTGTGCGAAGTCAGGTAGTGGTCAATTGGATTTTATCTTAGTAGAATACAACATAGCCTTTAAAAATTAAAACTGTAAAAAATATCAGAAGGCTGTAACCTTTTTACAATGCTTGGGATTAATCACCTTATGTTTAGTGTTATAACTGAGCTTGGGATAATTAAACAAGCATAGGAAGGTACAAGGGAGATCAACATCTGACCCTCAGGTTTTCTGCTCACAGTGTCCCATTGCAGGAATGTAATCTCCTACCTTTAATGGTCAATCACACTGCCCTTTAAGTTGATTTCCTTTTTTTTCCAGATTGTGTAAACAAAGAAGATGGAATTCACACAATCCTGTTTGCATTGGTTATGGTACCAAATTAAAAAAAAAAATCTTCCGGATTCTAACTGCTTACAAAACATCCCTTACGTTAGAGACAACAGAGAACTGCAAGTTAAGCCATATCTGAGGCAAAAAATGGCAGGTTTTTTACTCAGTGATGTATTTGTTTAAGCCCTCTTTCCATTAGGACACCTGGATCTATAACTTCATGTGATAAAATAGGTGTTATTCATATATGAGTGAACATAGTGTACTGTTCCTTCTTGTGGGACTTACCACTGTTACTAGGGGACACTCTTCTTTTACTGGAAGCAGTTACGAAAATCTCAGCAGGCCTTTGTACAATTATCATGTCCCCTGGTTTCCATCTAGTGCACTTCCAGCTTTGCTGTTCCTAGCCAGTGGGAATTTAGCAAACTACTTGGAAGGAGATCTGGTCACTGAGGCATCAAAATGTACCTTCTTCTCGCGCAGCAGAAGGTAGGGATTCAGCCTGAAAGCTGCACGGTGCCTTTTCACACAGCGATCTCATCAGGGAGAGAGTCCTGGGGTTGGGAACACAGTGTCCAAAAATAAACACCTCTCAGTGCTTTCATTATGGGGGCTTGTTGTCTTTCCTCCTTTTGTCTTGGCTCTGGAAATCAGGTGAGGTATCTCTCCTGCTTGGCCATGTATAGAGGAAAGTGATAATTTGCACAATGTCCTAAGTTTATTAACTTTCCCTGTCTGCCATGAGGAAAGGCAGGGAGCGAGCTCTCAAAACATCTCTCCTACTAGCAGATCAAACCTATAGATATCTGTGACAGAAATATTTAAAAGCGTGATTAAATGAAGTTGCCTGAGCCAGGCACACTTTGAAAAATAAGCACTGTATTACTTCAAATTGCTGTAAACAGTAATTTACTTTGGTTATTTCCTTTAATTACAGCGCTCCATCTTTACACAAGGCTGTATTTAGGAACAAAGGGACCACTGTCACTGCAAGGTGTATGTTGTAATAGGGACATTTGTATTGGGCTTCAGGAGAAGCCTACAGTGTATCCAGCAATTCTGTGGCACTTGTGACTACTGACCCTCCTCTGGTCTTGTTAACGAATTTTTTTTTATATATGTGCTCATTTAGGCTCTTTCTGGTTCTGCTATGAAGTTCATTTGACATTTTAGCTATCACCATACACTCACTGTTCTTACTTTTCTCATAGACAACATTAAGATAAACCATAATTAGAATAACCTTACCTTTGTTATATAAAATGTACAGATTTTAAGAGGAACAATACAAAACCAAATATTTAACCCACCAAGTGTTATAAATGAGCCAATTGTTCCCATTTTTTTATTTTTTTTGTACAAAGAAGTAGGAAATCAAGTTATCTAGCAAACCTATTTATACACAGTAGGTAACCCTGGGTTGCAGGCAGGACTAATAAACAAAGAATGACAACCTATTCCTTTTAATGACAAGCTGACATATTTATTTTTATTATTTCGCAAAAGTATTCACCAAACCCATCTGTCACACTAAAGCCCCATTCTGCCTTCCTGCAGACAGAGTACGCAGCCTTACTGCATGCAGGTTGAGTGAAAAAATAAAAGTCAAAGCCAACCTTTTTGGAATCAAAAATTATATTTGAGGGCCTGAAGTTTACTGCATTGGACCACAGAATATAAGATTTTTCCTGTGTGAATAAATTTGCATATTGCTAATTTTTGATAAATTACAGCTACAGAAAGTGATTTTTTATACTAGAAATCAGCTTTACAATTATGCTTGAATAGAATTTCTACTTCTCCAGGAATGGGAATTCCATTTCCTATAAAATCTGACTGATCTTTCTACCTGAATAGCACACTTCACAACTTTTAGGGTGTTAAATCAAACAGTTCCTTTAGAAATGACAGAGCTTCTTACAGTATTTTAAAACTGCGATATTGAATTTCAGATACAAGCTAAGTTACCATGAAATGTGCTTACTTTTATGCGCTTAGTGTGCCATTTTCCAACAACAACATTTTCTACAACAAAAGTCCGAATTCTCTTTTGCTCAAAGAAATAATCACCTTTGTTTTGCTAAATGCACATTTTTGTTATTTGTCATTTGTGTAATGCTAGCATGGATACATAAAATATTTTAAAGTGTCTTGAACTAGAATTTAGAGTAGCTATAGATCAAGGTGTGCTTTCTAATCTTGGACATGCAGACTTTGTTTTGCGAATCTTACACTGGAAAAGAATGAGTATTTGTTTTTCATGTTACTTAATGGAAAGCCTATTAATTAAGTTCTTCAAACGAAATTGAGTTAAGCCATGAAAGTGTTTAGACCAGAATGATTTTTCTTTTTACTGTCCATTTTTATTCATATTTTACATAGATGTTGAATACGTGTTCTGAGCACTTAAACCCCCCTAGAAATGTAATGGTAGTTCAGAATATGCAAGAAATTCAAGTCTAGGACCTCAAAAAGAAAATAGAGTGATAGTGTAACATGACGTGAGTGGTGGTTTTGTATATTCATGTGTACAGACTTTCTTTCTGCCATTTATAGCAACTATTTGGTCATGGAAAATATGTTGCTAAGAAAGGAAGTTTAATGCTTATTCAAAAAATTATATTATAATGACTAGAGGATAAAATAAGGACTTCTAATCGTGTAAGGTTGTCATTAGTTTAATAAAAAAATTCATTTAAGAAAAACAATTACAGTGAAAAGAAATAGGAAAATATTTTTAAACACTCCAAATCCCACATTTTAATTTCATTGTACAACATAACCCACAAGCCACTCACTAAATAGATCTTTTGGTTTCATGTAAATGCTGCTTACTTTGAAGAGGTAGCCAAGTGACTACACAGTTAAGAGCCCTGAGGATTTTATAATTTTAGCATTACATATAAACCCCTCTGAAAGCACAGAACAATTCTGTTAACACAAAAGCAAAGGTAACCTATCCATCTAAAAATTATGACACCAACACCCACTTAATTAAATGCTTGAAAACATCTTATGTCCTGTCCATATTACTTTCTTGAAACTATGCTGGGTTTGAATGTGAGCTAATATAGACATACTGTCAGTATCTTCGGTGAATTCAAAATTTGTGGAAAATATAATCTTTTTTCCCCCCATATGCTTTCTCTCAAAAAAAATCAAACTATTTTAGGTGTCCTCAATCCTGACAGGTCCCTGCACAATGTTTCATGATACCAACATATTTTTTACATTACCATGGATATACTAGAAAAGTGCCATTATTGAGTTAGCTGCCTATTCCTGTTCATTCATGAATGAATAATGTTAGAATTAACATGAGCTATAGTGCATTATTTATTATTTCTCTGGATTTGATGCTTAGCAGAGGTGTTAAAGGTCTGATGCCTTTTAAATGTAATTCATTTCCCTTTGTTATGTATTTTGCTGGCTAAAAGAGTACCTTCACTTTTATTTTGCTATTGGTGTTTTGGCTAATACTTCTTAAAATTAGATCAAAATTAAAATTATTTTCAAATTACTAGTTAAATAAATAGAACAATTAGTTAGAAGCACGCAATTTTTTAGTGTTAACGAATAGATCCCGAAGTAAGGTTGAAGTCTATGTATTTGGTTAATGTCTACAATTATATCATGAAAATGAAAACAAAACTATGCTTCTACACTCTTTTGCTCTGATTTTTATTTCAGAAAGTTTAAGAGCTAGCGAGAAAGCATCCAGGCTGGAAGCTGGGCACTATCAAAGTAATGGGAATTTCATTCACAGTAGCATAACCCTATTCAAAGATTGTTTGCTCTTGTTTAAACAAGATTCTTATTTATGCTGTTAAAGACTCAAGATTAATATTTTATGATTCATAATACATTGTGTTGAAGGTTGGTGAACCAGACAGTAAACCAGATATTTCCTAGGAAGCATTTTCAGGACAACCAAAACTGTCTGAACGTTGTTCGAAAGAGGCTGTTCACATGGATCTGAAAGGAAGAGGGGTCCATACCGAAATTAAGAGTACTAGTTACAAGCTGGAAAAGTACCCCGTCTAGCTGTAAAAATCTAGCTACTGCTTATCAAGAGCAAATTGAACAGAGAAAGATTCTTGCAAGCCACTGTGAGAATTCTTTCTCACCTGTTTGTGTATCTGATTATCAGCCTTATACGAGGGTTTTGGCAAGACTTGCAAATTCCTGCCGCGACTCCTGCCTACTCAAAACAAGCTTTTGGCTAGTGCTCTTGGCAAGCTCAGCATTTGCTGTGAGACTTCTGCAAAAAAATGCTTCGGTTCTTAATCATTTAGGAGAACAATTGCTTCCCCAAGGCTTCTGTCTGCAATTTGAGTTGATGTGTCTCTTCTGCAGAGATGCCATGTGACACATCCCCCAACCACCTCAACTGGAATCTGCAAAACATATTTTCAGGCATTTTCACAATGCCTCTGAAGATCCCTATGCACCTCTTTGCAGCTCTCTAAATTGTAGTTTTCCAGAGTCCAAAGAACAGCCCGGAATCAGGGTCATAATCCCCAAAAGAAAACCCAAAGCAACCTAAACTACAGATACACAACCTTGAGTGGGCAAGAAAAGCTGAGCAGAGCTAGAAGGAATTTCCCTCGCTGAATATTTATAAGATGCCTGATAATGGGACAGAACAACATTAAGTACCTCTAGATCACCCCAGTTTTCCTTGGATACCGAGTTAACGGGTACTTTGTCTCACATTAGGTTTTGTATTATTATTAGCAAACACTCTAAACTTCAACAGAAGTTGTAAAATCCAGCCTTTCTGCAGTTGTGTGTGTGCCCATGGAAGGGCAGATAGCTGGTTAGCTGGGCGGGGTGATTGGACTGACCGGGACGAGGTGGATGGTTCCTCCTGGGAGTGCCCCGCCACATTGCAGCTCACTGGAGTGTCTCCTGTGCTGCCCCGAGAGTTCGCTTGGGAAGCTTAGCTGGGCATTTTTCAGCTTGAAATATGTGTTTCAGTATCTGAATACCCTCTTTAATATTATTTTTTTAAATTTTTCCCCTGTCATATCAGTATTAGAAGGCAGTGCATAAATTAGGAGTTATTAAATGAGTGATGAATCCATGGCAAGACTAATCTGAGCCTTTCTCCTGTACAAGGAGGTACAAGAAGGAAAAGCCCATTTCATAGTCATTAACTGCTAGCTTCAGAAATGTAAGCTAAGCAGGAAAGATTAGGAAGGAAAAGAAGAGCAACAGCCACAACTTAGGTCTGGACAGTTTCATCCCCTTTTTTAATAATGGACAAAGACTCAAACCCACAGTAGCTTTATTTAAGTCCTGTTTATTCTAGTGGTAATTATGAATGTAAGAAGGGACTAGACAAAGAAATGTGCATCTTCAGGAAACTTGGTCTGTGTGGTTTGGGGTAGGATTGTGTTGCAACTTGTTCCCCTAAGGCTTCAAATACCTCTCACCTAAAGCTATAAGGTAAAGTATGAAACTGTAATGAATAAATAAAGAAATTTAAACAACCTAATTAATTAAAATCCTGGAAAATTAGTATTAAAATTGCATTCACTGCAGTAGTAAGAAGATCATTTACAGGTTCTTTCTGTTCCACACTAAAACCATAAACTGCTTTAATAGCAAAGAAATTTTGGAAAATGTACTTTCCATAGAGCATTTTAATTGTGGTGTTGTACTGCAATGATTACATGCAACTGGAAAAAATGTATTTAAAAAAAAATCCATGTGATCATTTTTGTGTGTGTGTATGATTTATTTTTTCTGAAATTTTGCCACTGCAGAATGTTTACAGATGCCCCAAAACCCCACCCAAACCATTCCCAGCAATACAAAACATGACCTGAACTAAAAAAAAAAAAACAAACCCATTAACAAAACAACCAACCAACCAACCAAACCAGAGACTAAGCAGCAGAGGGTTGAAGTCAGCATCCTAAAGCATATTTTTGTGCCCTGAATCTTGTAATGACTGATGGGTTGTGCTCATGTGGCATTTGACAAACATTGTTTTGCAGGTACTTAGCATGATGACAAATTAACAAATGGAATAAATGGATTACAAAGCATTTACATAGTCATTTATGCCTTTTTCCCATCCAGTCTGGACTCCTACAAACTGATCTGAGGCTAGTTATGAAGAGATATACAAGCTTTACAAGGTGTAGTATGCAACAGGGTGATTAATGCAGAAAGATTAATGAACACAATTTTGTCTTACGCTATTTGCTCATTTTGTTATTAATAGATACTGAAATCATGAGCCTTATTTCATAAATCCTCAAAGGGCTGGCACTGGGCTGACACAGATAGCATTCTTGAAGCATCTTTGAAACCACCTCTGATAAAAAAGGACAGAAAAGGTGATCATCCACAAGCAAACATCTGAGAAGCAGGGTAAATTAGCTTGGGTGATGGTCTACTCTGCCATGGCAGCAGTGCTTCTGGCTCCTCCATACCCTACTGATCTAGCACTGTAAATCTCAGTGGGCTACTGCTGAAGTGGTCTCCCATTTGAAATGACTTAGTGGGTGGTCTCCTAAGATTTTTACAGTGGGAAAACAACCGGATTCATTTTTCACATGTGTCATCCCTGGAGAAAGATGACTGCTAAGTAGTGTTGCTGCATTTATAGACAGTGACCAAAAGTGCTCCTTTCTGGGAGAGACCTCATGGGATCTTGATGTTTCTGCTGGGCTGCAGAGGCTTCTGCAGCTCAAAGGTGCCTCTCACTTCATGCAGGTGCCCTCAGTGTGCCCTGCTAAGCTGCTGCAGCTGCCACCACACAGTGGTCCTGCTGTCTCTTTCTCATTCTGTAATAAATTTGTTAAAACTTGGTTCGTCCACCCCCCATCACAGCTGCCAGAGATCATGATCCTAATCATATTCTGTGGATGCCTCTCCTTGTCCTGTTTTGTAAATAGAAAGACAAACACCAAAAATATTTTAGGTTAATTCCTTTTTTTAGTTTTAAGTTTGATTATTTAGATGATGCATGGTAATTTTTGATGCATAGTAAATCTGATGTGTACTGTAAGATACAGGAAAAGGTGAATCTTACACATTCAGCCTAGCAAGTTAACACGTGTCAGCTGAGCTCTGCTAACTGCCCAATTTTGTGTTCTTTGCCTGTGGCAGCTATTATAATGGTTCAATTTAGCTGGCCCTTAGAGAAAGCACCTGCAGAGATTTGGTGTACCGCAGACTGTCTCACCCCTTACAGTCATGGAAAGCTGTGAGTTTCTCAATTTGACCACTGCAGTTTACTGCATGCTTGTTTTATCTTGGGTTACAACATACGTGTTTGTGGGGAACACGCTGAAAGCCAGCTGAGAGGCTCTTCCAATATATGAAGCACTGAACACCTGCGGGATGAGCTCCTTCTGGCACAGCTCACACTCTGGGAGAACATAATTGCCTGCCTGTGCCTGTATGACTACTGGAGGACACACTTTCAGTGCTCAATAAGTTGCACGTCTGTGGCTGCTGAGGTGATCGGGTGGAGTGCCAAAGACCAGGGTGTTGTGGGGCAGCTGGTGTCACTTATAGGGGAATGAGAAGTCTGGCTCTGCAGATTTGCAACCCATTCTAGGAATACTAAGAAGTGCTATTTCTGAAGATATTTTGCTACAGAAACGCACCCCACCCTGTCTGGGGTGCAAAGGGGGAAAGAAAAGAGAGAATGAAGTAACAGATGGAGGAGTGACAGCAATTAAACAGTTGCAACAGACACTTGTGCCTTAGGGGGCATAGGTGGCACAAACAGATCTGAGGAAGGGAAGAAAGGAGAGTTAAAGGAGGTGCCTTAAGGTGTGTAGAAGAGCTGTGATCCTTTGCTTAAACTAGCATATAAAAATTAATATGTTGAATGAAACTCGATGACCAACCTACTCCAAGGCACTCACATGCATTAAAATTCTGTAAGAAAAAAACACAGAGTAAAAAGAGTGATAAAATAGTACTAACAGTAAGAGCATGGTGCTTCTCATTAAAACTTATATGTGAAATACATGACTGAAAGCAAGCTCTGGTGGTCACAATGTAGAAAAGTAAATCTATGTGATCTTCTTTTTGTATTTCAAGAAAACATTTGGGGGAAAATACAAAATAGAGACTAACAAATAGAGCCAACTACAGAAAGATTTAAAGAAAAATTAGTTCAAATGAGAATAGAAGCATAAAACTAGTATTTAAGGATGTTGGAGATTTCTTAATTGGATCATCACAACAGCAAATGTTATATACTTCAGAACTGGTTCTTTTTATGAGACAAGGCTCCTTCAGAAAGAACTCATCAATGCTCTAAAACAGAGTGAGAGTACTTTTAAATTGAGGTATGATCTATGTAAGACTTGTATAAATTAACATATTCTTCACAAAATTTTGTTTTGTGGTGACATATGTAGGAATTACATTGTCAAATAGAGCGTTATTGGGAAATGGAAGTGGCAAATCAATTTACAGAATTAACTCAATTTTTGAAATGCAAAACTTAATAAAACATCTGATCTGAAGAGTTAAGTAGCGTTCAGAAGAATATCATCCCTCTCTATCAGCAGAACATTTAGGACATTGTTTCTTACAAAGTTGTTTTCTACATGTCAGATTTCATCTGGCAAGTCATATATTCTTCAGGAGTTAAAGACGGTGCATGGGGAAAAAAAAGAGCACTTGAGGCAGAACTGGTACATACAGGGATGAGGAAGGTGAGTACCTAGTCCTGTCTCCACTCTTGTGATGAGTTGTAGGCTGACATGGCAAACACTCCCTATGCAGTGTACAGTTCTGGATACTTGCTGGTCCTGTGTTGAAATGCTGATCTTTTGCATGTGGAGTTCTGAGCTTCCTCACACAGCACTAACCAGGGATCTGGTTGTATTTCCAGATCTGGGAGCAGTATATCCATGCTAACCAAGAGGTGCCAGCATTTTGTCCCGGTGCAGAACTACACTAAAGCTATATTGCTGTCAATGCCCAGACTAGACCTCCCCATGCACGGTGCCTATTGAGTTTAGCTACATCCCCAGTGACCTTTTGGGTTCCACACAAAATTAACTCAATTAAGCACATGTGGGGAAAGCAAAGAAAAATTATATTCAGTCAGAAGTGTAAGAAAAGGAATGGGTGCTGTGAGAACTTCAAGAGCTCAGCCCTATAGCTCACAGCACAGTCTTGTTTGAGGAAGATGATGGACTAAGGAAAGGAGGGGCTTTTGGATGGCTCCTGAGTTTCTTGAAGCATTGGAAAAGTTACCTGGACCATACTGGAGCAATTAATGGGACTTGGCACTTCTGTGTGCACTTAACTGTGGAGTTATGCATGGTAAAGCTCACCACTGTCCAACTGTATCTGTAGGGGCTCAGCTAAAGCCTTTGAAGTCAATATCAGTCTGAAGTGAATGAGAGGTGGATCATGCCTTAAACAAATATTTCTGGGAAGCCAATTGTGCATATAGAGAAATACTTTCTTGTTTAGCTGGCATTTTAAAATTAACTTTTTTTTTTTTTACTCCAAGCTTTGAAGGAAATAGGACAACTTTCTTTTCACATATTATTTCTTAATGATGCAAAATATATGTTGAACCTTATTTTTATTTTAAAGTTACTGTAGATCTTTTTTTCAGACTTCTGTAAACAATGCACTCCAAGAACAAAAAATACCCCAAACCCATTGATGGAAAACATCAGAAATTATTGGCCTGAAATGTTTTTTGAAAGCTTTAAGTTTGGAAAGTGGGGGATAAATGGAAACTCTTTTGCAACAACAAAAACAGTTCTGCACTGTATGCCAGTCTGTGGGTGTTTGTGTATGTCAGAGCTCGTCAGGTAGTTATTTGGATTATATTTTCCATCCATGCTTATGAATCACTTGGAAATGGATCCAGATTTCCTCTATTGCTTTGTTATTTGTAAGCATAAATTGAATAATCTGGGTGATTAACTTTCAGACTACAGAATGTCCATAAACTGATTGCTGCAGTGTGTCACCACTGGCTGTTCACAGAAAGTGATTGATTAACAATTTTACAGTGCAAGCTTTCAGCTTCCCTTTTGGTAAACTAAAACTTTTGAGGAGTTTGAAAAATGAATGTCAAATGAAGACAGAATTTAAAAGCAGTTAAAATATCTGATTTTCAATTCCTGTTGTGAGTCTTCATCTGAAGGGAAGCAAGTGTTGCATACCTTCTATAATGTTAGTAAACTTCTGCTCGTTTGAATTGTACTACTGAATCAAAACAGTCACTTATAGGAACTACTCACCAGCAGTTTAGCAGGAATACTTGTCAGTTTAGCACATACTGTTCAGAAGTTACATTTATTGTGCAATTTAATTAATAACTTGAGTTGTCTCGTTTGTGGATTCAGAGTATCTGCAAAAAAAAAGACTATACGCATGTATGTGTCTTGTTGCTCTTCTGTTATAACCAATTATTGCTAGTCCAAAAATACTGTAAAAAAAATAGCCCTATTGAAATATTTGGGGGATAGATACCAAAGGACATTTGGAGAAGGTTAGTCCTTGCATGCCCAGCCTTTATGTATTAACACCTGGGTGATGCCTGAGGCATGCCAGCCAATAATTATATACCTTCATATTTCTTTCCTGACAGTCTGTCATCATTAGTTCTAACTGTGAGTTAAAGAGAGATTCTTCATGCCTACCCTTTTTTCCTGTACCAAATTCTACAACTTCTGCAAAATCATACTTATTTCAGCAGCAGCTTGCATAATGGGGTTCATTACAATCCTTTTGCATACAAAAGAAAAATAATGCTGTGCTGTATCTTCTGAACTGCTTAAGTGACAGCTGCAGGACTGACTATTTGAGCAAATGTGTTGCAGAAAGTAATTTGCAATTAAAATATTGCAATTAAGTTCCTAATGTCCATATTTTGATCTTACTTTTGATCAGCACCATCACAATTTGCACCTTGGAGAAAGGCAATGGCACAGGATTTGCATGCAATTCATGCACTGTTGCTCCCTGAGTGTGCCTTCTGTGAGGAGTCATGAAACATCCACGCGTCAGTGACACATGGAAGCTGGGTTGGAACAGGGGAGTTCAGCTCTTTACATGAAATTGTAGGGTTGCAGGACAGAAGGAGTCAGTCAGATCTGGTCTGATCTCTTGTATAACATGATCATCTACCTCTCTAATGAGGTTAATAATTCGCTATTAATTGGTGCATAGGTTGCATCTTACAGAAAATCTTTCAGTCTTTAGGTGAAGGCATTAAGATGTGGGGAAACAAAGTGTGCATTGGTCATTGCTGCAGGTATTAATCATTCTTGCAGTTAACAACTAGAGCATTTCCTCATCTAAATTTCCTTGTGCTTAGTTTTTGTCTGCTGGTTGTGTTTTTTTGGTTTTTTTTGTTATATCTTTCCTGATTTATTAAAATTCTTTTTACAGTCACTATTTTTTTGCCATGTTATGTTGTAAGCAAACTGTCTCTCACTGTCATTTTTTAAAAGCTGAGCAAGTTCCTTAGTCTGTCTGTGCAAGGCATTTTCTTCAAGCTCTCAAACAACTGGGGTGACATTTTCTGTACACCTTCAACATCTTTCTTGAAACAAAAACACCAAAGCTTCAGGAAGCATTCCAGTATTAGTCTCACCAGTGCTGTAAGGGGTATATAAAATCACCTTAGCTTTGCCTCATTTATTGCTCTTTGCATATCTGAGGATCATAGACACCTGTTTTTTTGGGTCACTGTAATGGAAGCTTACCTTCACACATCTGTGTACATAGATGCCCTTAATTATGATTTTTTTGTTTGACTCTGGATGCAATTTCTTAGCCTGTGGCTCTGATCAACATTCTTTTTTTCTAGACCTATGGTGTTCATAGACTCGTAGAATAGCTTGGGTTGGAAGGGACCTTTGAAGTTAATCTACTCCAACCCCCTGCAATAAACAGAGACATCTTCAACTAGATCAGGTTGCTCAGAGCCCCATCCAACCTGGCCTTGAATGTTTCCAGGGATGGGGCAGCTATCACCTCCCTGGGCAACCTGTTCCAGTGTTTCACCACCCTCATTGTAAAAAATTTCTTCCATATATCTAGTCTGTATCTACTCGTGTTTAGTTTTAAACCATTGCCCCTTGTCCTATTGCAACAGGCCTTGATAAAAAGTTAGTCTCCATCTTTTTTCCAAGCCCCCTTTAAGTACCAAAAAGCTGCACTAAGGTCTCCCTGGAGCCTTCTCCAGGCTGAACAGCCCCAACTCTTTCAGCCTGTCCTCGTATGGGAGGTGCTCCAGACCTCTGATCGTCTTCATGGCCCTCCCCTGAACTTGCCCCAACAGGTCCATGTCTTTCTTATTAGGAAGGTCCCAGAGCTGGACGCAGTACACCAGGTGGGGTCTGACAAGAGTGGAGCAGAAGAATCACCTCCCTGGACCTGCTGGTCACGTTGCTTTTGATGCAGCTCAGGATATGGTTGGCTTCCTGGGCTGCAAGAACACATTGCTGGGTCATGTCCAGTTTTTCATCCACCTGTACCCCCAAGTCCTTCTTCACAGGGCTGCTCTCCATCCCTTCATCCCTCAGCCTGTATTGATAGCAGATGGCTGTAAAACTGTTCAGAGTTTGGCAGGGTACCTGGGCTGCTCTCCTTTCAATTTTATTTGCCATTCATCTAGGATCAGTGGCAGCTATTGATTTGACTAAAATGTTGACTAGCATCTGGCTAAATAGGGACCCTACCAGAAACGTCTTCTGCCGTAGGTGATTTCCAACTTTTTGAAACCTGTCTGTGAACCATTATCCTCAAAGATTCAAATCAGTTTTTTTCACAAGATGTACTTTCCAATATACTCTGATGACTGGTGGTGGTATTAATATTATTAACCTTTAATTCTTTGTGATGTAAATTTTATGTGATTTTTCCTCTAATATATCCTGGTTCTAAAAACCAAGATTGCTGGTCTTTAATTACACAGGTCATCTGCTTGCCCTTCTATTGAGAGCTTTCACAAAATCAGTGGTCTTTAGGCATCTGAAATCTTTCTGCTTTCGCAAGTTGTACTGGAGATGAGCATCAGCCAGCAGGGCATTTCAGCTAATTCTTATGGAATTCTTGGCTGAAAAATTTCTCAATCTTCTATTTATTAAGATATTTATCTTTTGTGGATGTTGTTCAACATCCTTCTTAATTACTTACAGACTGCAAAGTACTGCAATGCCCTGCAGTCTCATGCATCATCCTTTTAATTGTCTCAAGAGCTGCATTTCCTGGTGATGAGGCTTTAGCTCTGGTTCTAGGTATTAGGGCTGGCAACTGTAGTGAACACTGCTCATTTCTTTCCATTGAGATTTATAAATACTATGGAAATGGTCCATCCCTTGACTTGCCGGAGTGATTGTCATTGAGTTCAGCAGAACTTGTGGCAAATGAAGTAGGCAATAAGTTGTAGAGCAGGATAATATCCTCTGGTTGATAAATAGGCTGAATGAAAGAGGAGATCTCTCTCTCTGCAAACCTCATCTTGTTCTGATGGGACTTGCAGCTACAGTCTGAACACAATAGCCAATTCATAAACGTGTAGTTTGTGAATGACTGTATGTTTGGACACCAGTTGAGGTGTGTCTTATACTAGAGCCGCTATTATCAGTGTCTTTCAGAATGCTAGTCATGCACTTCTTGGTCTTAATACTAATCTAACACAAGTTAAATGCTGTTCCTAAAATTAGAGCTCTACATTATTTCAGTGGTAAAAGAACAGACAGTCTCAGTAGTTATTGCTGAAAACAGTCCACAGAATTTTTAGGAGTAAACAAAGTAGTAAAATCTACAGAAAAAAAGTATTTTCTAGTAGTATTTGCAATGTTTTTGTAATTTCTTTCTAAGACTAGAAGCATGCACGTTTTTAAAATGTCAGGTTAATTAGAAACAATTATGTCTGACTATTATAAATATATTTCCTTGAAATATACTGATAGCAGTTAAAATGGTATTTGTTGAACAAATTAATCTTCTGAAATGGTAGGAACTAACATTAATTTAGTTACTGTCTTGAACGCATCATAAGTTCAAGGCACAAAAATTATATCTTTGGTGGAAAGACCCTCCTCAACAATAGAAAAAGACAGAAGGAAAAGCCATGCAATTAAACAAAGAAAACACAGAAAAAAAATAATAGAGATAAAAGTACCTTTCAAAGAAAGTATATGCTTTTTTGCTCTGATTAATAGAGCATTGACTCATCCAAGTTATGAAAAATATTGTATCAAAGCATCCTCTAATAGCAGAGGAATGGATACCTACTGGAAACCACAAATGTGCACAAATACAAACAAGCTTGTGTATATCCACATGTGCAGGGTATTAAACAATAACAGCCCTAAACATTGCTTCAGTGTACTGCCTGGAAAATATTTTGCTGAAGATGTGCTGAAATTGGCTGGGCGACTTTATACTGGTCATCCCCTGTTCTGACATGTTTTATGAAAAAACACAGGAAATTGTATGTGTGTATCTTCTTCATGCCAACAGTCAGAAAGGACAAAAGACTCAACTTGCAGCTTGAAAAACCTCAGAAATGCAGAATCAAATGACATTTCGTCACCCATTACATAGATTTTCTGCACTGAGCAGCCTGTATTAGAAACAACACGTACTAGCAAATTTTGGCATGTTCTTTCCTTCTTGACAGGCTTCAGAAAAGTTTTCTGTGGTTACATAAATATGGTAGCTCATGTATTAAAAGTAGTTTATATATGGTTGAGTTAATTTTACCTCCTCCCCAAAAAAATCCATTATTAGTATCAGTACATAATATCTAGGCAGTTAAACAGAAGAGGTTTTTATAAACTGTTAAGCAGAAATTGACATCAGTTTTAGGACCACTGTGTTTCATGACCAAAACAGAACTCTAAATTGTAAGTCTGTGTAAAACAGAGTACGATATATAAGGAAAGAGAGAACTAAAGGAGTAAAATAAGCAACCAGTGTGAATATGAGTAACAGTAAATATAAATAAGGAAACTTGAAAATACAGACTCTTTGTATCATTGCAGTATTTACTGCCAATAGCTTTAAGGAAAACAGAGGATGAAAGGGTTATACCGGGGTCTGAAAAGGGGTAACAGTGGCTTAAAAATATGAAACCAGCTAATATTAGCTAATCAGTTGGATGCTCATTCTGGACAAAATATGATAATGACTATGAGGAAAAAAAAATAATTAGTTGACTATTCCTAAAAAATAGATTTAATACAGTAGCCATTAAATATTCTTTTAGCATTTATAGCATGGCTTGAATAATAAATACTTTTAGTTGTAATGAATATACTTTAGTTCTAAACCTCTGGACCTATTATACCCTCAAATATAATTTGACAAGGTCTAACAAGGCTCATCTGGGATTTCTCCTCTGAATGTTGGAAGGTTGGTGCCTTTGTGGGATAACTGGGAGAGAGCATGTCCTCTCTGGATACACAGAGAGAAGACCCCTCTGCCCGGGCTCTGCTGGGCTCATTGCTGTTTTATTTGCATTCCCACCATCGTTAGGTCTGCAGGGAGGGTAGAGGTTGCCCTCAACCCCCGCTAGCCTTTTGGGGGTATCGCAGCTCCCTGAAGGTTATTCCTCTCCGTGGATATGAGCACATATTGTTAGAGAGCACATAAATCATGGAATGGGCCATCACTTTGCCCATAGGCAATGGGCAACCATGGAGCCGTCTTTCCTCACCTCAGCGTGGCAAGTCACTGGGAAGCGAATAGTCCCCACCAGTGGGAGAGGGGTTATTTCTCCTTTGAGGTAGTGTTTTATTTTTGCCTCTCAGCTGACCTGACTTAAGTGGCACCAAATGCTTTGTTGTTGTGTGACAACTCTGGTGTCCTCCATGGGCAAAGGAGAGAATCTCAGTCACAAAGTTGTCAGGCTCTGGCAGGAGGCAGGTTTGGAACAGGCTGGTGTGTGGATGCTGCCTCTTCCCGCTACCGGGGAATGGAAGAGCAGCCTGGGTAGCTGTCTGCCCACAGGCACCCCAAAGCCAGGAGCTCCTTCCTGTCCGTCTGACCATGGCACTGGAGAGCCATCTGGGGCTAAACGTGGCATGGCCGTACCCAGCCTGAAGAGGACAGTAGTTTGCTGTCAGTTAAATCTATCTGTATAGTCACTGGGGGAGCAGTGGTAGATGGGATGGGTGTTACATTTACACAGAAAGATTAAAAAATATGTTTTTGGTTCCCTAAATGTTGTTGGGGAGTATAAAGTCTCTAACAGCAATAACATGACAAAGGAGTGCAGCCTGGAAGTAGGGAAATTGACAGTTAAGAATATGATTAGTTTTCTTTAAGTGCCATTACAACTTCAATGCAAAGGGACTCCTCTAAAACTTTCATCTGTTTTAATGACGTTGACTTTGCACACAACCTGCATGCTAAAAAAAATGGGCTAAATAATGCCTGTGTCCCGACCTTCACAGTGGTTTTGGTGAGTGTTGCAGGTGTTTTGAGGCATCAACGATAGGAGACGCTTAACAAATCCATTTGAGGGTTTTAATTTTAAACTACAAGAGCCATGAATCAACCCTTAGTGTTAACCTACCTTTGTTATTTAATATAGGTCTTACTTTTTAAAATTATTGTGGGAAACCATTTTATTTCTAGAGATATCATATGAGCCTGAAGGCATATTTTGTGACTATCACACTTTTAATTGTCCATTACTATTTCAGATTCTGAGGCCTACTCAGAAATAGCAAATAAGCTCCATTACTCACCTGAAAGAAATGAGAAATGCTGAGAAATAGTGTTAACAGAAATATCCTGGTATAATTCAAAATCCAAGAAAATTGTGTTGTGTTTTCTTTTTTGACACATGTTGTACTTGTGAGCAAAATTTTTAACTAGCATCTTTTACGGCGCCTTGTGAACTGTTTTTCTTCTCACTAATATAAAATGGCAGGCATACAGCATCTGTAAATACTCATGAAGACCAAGCAGGTAGAAAAATTATTACATCAACACTTCACCTTTCAGTTTTTTTGGATGATGGTTGTGTTTGAAAGGCAAGAAAGAGTAAAAGGCCTATCTTTCTATCTTACTGCTTATGGCTACATTCAGTGTAATAATAATAATTATGTACTGTCAGATTATAACTGTAAAGACTTTAGCTACGGTCTTGTATAAATTGAATTTTTGTGGGAAAAATAAGCAAAGATAGGATCAATGAGGCAAATTTGGGATTAGGAAAATAATACAGTGCTTCAAGGAGCATTAAAATATTCTTAGATTAATCATGGATTAACATTGTAAAAACTGAAAACCCATTGTTGCTAATCTCTTTGAACTAGATGGAGCTATTCTAAACCAACACTGAACAAAGTTTTCGTGTTCAGAATGAGGCAGGAGTTTTCAACTTCTCTTTTCCTAAAATCCAGATGTAATATATCAATCCAAATTGATGTATTTGTTTCAGCAAAGGTTTCCTCAAGGCTTGTGTAAAGTTTCATGTCAACTGAAGGAGAGGAAAAAAGGTTCCAGCCATATAGTAATCCAGGTGAAGAACTGCACCTGGAAAGTGGGCAAGAAGAATGAAATTATATGGTTTTATCCTGGGAGAAAATATGGTGGATGGTGTAATGCCACTCACTTAAACTGAATCTATACGTGCCCCTGCGTATAGTAGGGAAATAACTCCATATTTTACAATTAATGACTAAATTGCTTTAACTGCCTTTTTTTTTGGTT